>CM054812.1:19465736-19540553 GCA_028984105.1 Lavandula angustifolia | reverse complement strand
GATGTGACCGAGTAGTGTTAAGACGGAAAGAACAAATCGAGGGTGACAATGAGTAGTTGTCGTAGGCCAAAAGAGATAGAATATCATAGTTGATTAGAAGTTACAAGTACATGACCTACTCTATCAAATCTAAGACTAATAAAAAAAAGAATCAGCTGGACTTCCTGAATTTCTGCAATCTCGCCTTGAAGTCAGCTGACTTCTTCTCAGGAAGTTCAAGACCGTAAGATCTGTAGACTCTACTTCTCAACTTCTTGATCTTTTCCTTGTCTTCAGAATCATTTAGATCAAGTCCTCTTCTCACAATAGCAAATATGATCTCGTCCTCAATCTCCTTTGTGCATATATTTCCTTCTAGTGTGCAAGGAGGAGGTAGAGTCCTGAATTCAGGTGTCTTGGAGAGCCAGACTTGACTGTTGTAGGGCGATCAGGATTTTAGCATACACTTCAGGATATGAAATCATCAAGAATTCTTTGAAGCTTCTATATGGATCAGTTGTCTCACTCACTGACTTCCAGACATAATAGCTCTTGATGAAATCGACCTTGATCTACTCCCACTTCTAATTAGTTTTCCAGGGTACCCATTGGTCAGCCCTTGGATAAATTACCCTCTTGATATTATTTCCATGTTCTCTACGTCTGAAGAATTTTGAGGTTGTAAGGACGCTTGTATCCTTTTCAGGGATCATTTCCCTTGCTTCTTTCTCAATCCTCTGCCTGAGTGCCTCAAGATATGCTAATCTTATTCTCTCTTTTGCAGCTTGAATTTGGCGGGTCTCAGTAGGGATGTCTAAGCCTCTTTCGCTGGCATCCCATAAAGCCTTCATTTCTGCTTCTTGCTATTTTAGACTTAACTCGACCTTTTAAGGTGGTGTTCGGAACAGCTTTCAGCTGCAGCTTATAGCTTTCAGTTGCAACTGGAGTGTTTGGAACACTCAGCTTTCAACAGAAATTCCTTATCAAATATAGCCAAGATAGAGAAAGCTGCTATAACCCAGTTTTCAGCTGCAGCTTACAACTTATCTAATTTATTGGACTATTTTATCCTTTAAATATTTCTATGATTCTCAAAAAATCATTAATTTTAAAATTAATATTTTCTTAGTTACAAATTTAATTATAATTATATTTTAATATATTAGTTAGTAATTTGATAAAAAAATATGTTATATTTATTATTTATAAATTCTTCAAGTTTAATGAAATAATTATTATTAAAATTAAATATAATTAAATATATATTAATTAAAATTGTAGGTTGTAAAAATTTTGAATTTTAAATTAATATGTTTTCTGTTTTCATTTAATAATATTATTCCTAGCTACGTAATTATTAAAATTATACAAAAATATTATTATTATGGATTTTAAGAAAAAAAATAATATTTAAAATATAATAGTATGATATGTTTATGTTAATATGATATATTATAAATTTATATAATATAAAATTAATAACATTTATTTATTTATTATAAATTATAATTATTTATTAACATTGAGGGTAAAAAGAATATTTTATTTAACAACTTAAAATAAGCTATTGATAGTAGCAGTTTTCCAAACACTATTTTCCCCACTTTCAGCAGTTTTCAGCACTTTTTTCCAAACACCTACAAATTCTCAAATCAACAGCTTTCATCCGCTTTTAGCAGCTTTCAGCACTTACCAATAAGCTTCAGCTACTCCAAACACCCACTAATACACTTGAACCTAATCAACCGGTTGGGTTTAGTGTGATAATCCTTACGAGTTCCTTAGGGGATATTAATAACCCATTTTACTAGGGTACGGTTGCTAGATACAGACAATCAGCCTGATCTACAAATGACTACTAGCACTCAAGATACGTAGATCCGGTCGCAATGACGTTCACCGTAGTAGGTCAAGTTGATAGATAGTCAAATGCACTCAGCTGAAGTCTTACCAAGCTTAAGACCAGCTAAGTCACCGAGATCTTTGTTCTCCATTAGTGGTTGTCCACTAAGGTCAGTCAGGAGAACACATCTCAATGTGATCCATCAATACACCACCTTCAGTGTACCAGTACAGACAAGCAACCAAGACAAACCACTTGTTATTTAAACTGCAGCTTATACCGACAACATCCTTAAGTTGTCTCAGTTGTGATAACTATTAATATCTTGCCAGGTCAACCAATTGAGTAGTCTTCTGTGATCTACAACACACTACACAATCTAACTTATATACAAGATAAAGGATGACATATGCAAATATATATTTATTAGATTGGAGAATGAAACAGTGGTAAAAACAAAACCACATTGTATACAATCATAAAAACAGCTACCAGTATACAAAATCCCAACAAGTCTCCCACATATACTAAAGCAAACTTTTAGTATGCAATGTGTCTGTTCTAGTACTAGCTAGTACAAACAAACACGCTCGGCTATCTATCATGTCTATCACTGCATTTTCTCCCACTTATACAAAAGTTTTTCTAGTCCTAAGTGGGGGGGGGAATCTCGACCACTCCTAAGCCATGAACACGCTTCTTGTAAGTCGGGATTGCTAAGCTCTTTGTAAAAGGATCAGCTAGGTTGTCTTCAATTCCAAATTTGTCAATCACCATGTCTCCTCGATGTACGAATTCGCGTATGATGTGGTACTTCCTATCTGTGTGTTTAGATGCCTTGTGAGATCTAGGTTCCTTAGAATTTGCCACTGCACCCACATTATCACAATAAATCATGATCGCCTTAGGAAAATTAGGAACAATATCAATATCAATAAGGAAATTATTGGGCCAAACCGCCTCTTTAAAAGCTTCTGAAGCAGCCACATACTCTCCTTCCATTGTAGAGTCCGCAATGCACTTCTGCTTTACACTCCGCCATGAAATGACTTCAACTTCCAAGAAAAACACATAACCCGAGGTAGACTTCTTCTCATCTCTATCAGCCTGGAAATCCGAGTCTGTATAACCCAAAGGCACTAGACTGTCTAACTGGTAAACAATTTTATAATCTCTAGTCCGTTTAAGGTACTTGAGAATATTTTTGACCGCAGTCTAGTGCGCTTGTCCAGGGTTAGACTGATCTCTTGAGACCATGCCTACAGTATATGAGATATCTGGTATCGTACAAAGCATTGCATACATGAGGCTACCGACAGCGGAAGCATATGGTACTAGCCTCATACTATCTATTTCTTCAGGCGTCTTAGGGCACTGATTCTTGGAAAGAAAAACTCCATGTTTGAAAGTTAACTGTCCCTCTCCCTTGGCCATTTGCATGCCAAAATGAGATATCACAGTCTCAATGTAGGATAGTGGGGATAAACTTAACATCCATTTCTGGCGATCTCAAATAACCTTGATCCTAAGGATGTAAGCCGCTTCACACAAATCCTTCATTTGAAACTGCTCGGATAAACATTTCTTTATGCCTGATAATACCTCAACATTGTTTCCAATGAGAAGGATGTCATCTACGTAAAGTGCTAGAAACACTACTGACCCATCAACACATATATGGTATACGCACACCTCGTTAGGACATGAAACAAAACCATAGGATTTGACTACCTCTTCAAAACGCTGGTGCCATAACCGGGAAGCTTGCGTAGGTCCATAAATAGACTTCTTAAGCTTCCATATTAGATGCTCTTCGCCCTATTTCACATAACTTTCTGGTTGTTTCATGTAAATGTCTCTACCTTTTTCAAGGTGACCATTTAGGAATCCGGTCTTGACATCCATTTGCCAGATCTCTAGGTTCATGTGAGCCGCTACGACAAGGAGAATCCGAATGGATTTGATCATTGATACAGGCAAGAAGGTGTCGTCATAATCGATACCCTCTTTCTGGTAAACCTTTTCGCCACTAACCTGGCCTTAAATGCCACGATCTCTCTATTCGGTCCTCTCTTTCTCTTGTATACCCAGTTACTATCAATGGCCTTGCAGCTCTCAGGTAGTTCTGTGACCTCGTATACATTTATATCAGTTATGGACTCAAATGTCGAGTCCATTGCAACTCGCCATAAATTACATCTATATCTCTCACTGCTCTGGTGTAGGTCCAAAGATCCACGGTGTCTTGTTCATCAGGTGGGAGATGATCAGACATCTCCCCAGTGAACATATACCGATCAGGCAAAAATATCACCATCCCACTATGTGAAGAGTGTCTGGCGTTGTGTTAACAGGTTGTGCAGTTGCTCGTGGAGCTCTATCTTGCAGAACTAGCTCTTTGAGTGGATCTCGATCACCTTGTAATTCCTCAAAGACGATCTCGACTCGAGACTTATGGTTACTAATATAATCCTCTTCTAAGAACCAAGCGTTGGTGCTAACAACGATCTTTTGTTCCTCAGGATCATAAGAATATCCACCCTTCGTTTTCTTTGGATACACTATGAACAACATAACTTCTGAACGTGCCTCCAACTTGTCGGCCTGCGTATTCAGCACATAAGCATGACACCCCCAAATCTTTATGTGGTTCATACTGGGCTTGTATGGAATACGGTTCAGCAAATATGCTACAGTCTCAAGAGCATACCCCCAAAAAGAAACAGGCAACGTTGCATAACTCATCATTGACCGAACTATCTCTAGGAGAGTTCAGTTTCTTCTCTCTGACACACCATTCTGCTCAGGCGTGCCCAGTGATATCAGTTGGGATGTAATCCCACATTATGTCAAGTAGTCCTTGAACTTGTTGGATAGGTATTCCCCACCACGATCAGATCGCAGTATCTTGATTTCTTTACCTAACTTCTTCTCCACTTCAGCCTTAAATTCCTTAAAGGTTTCGAAGCAATCCGACTTGTGGTGGAGAAGGTAAACATATCCATACCTCGAGTAATTATCAATGAATGTGAAGAAGTACTCATACCCTCCACGAGCTTGTGTAGACATAGATCCACACAAGTCAGAATGAATCAAACTTAGTGCTTTTGTGGTTCTGTTTGCCTTAAAAGGCGTAGTCACCATCTTTCCTTCCAAACAGGATTCACAAGTTGGAAATGGTTCAATTTGGAGAGACTCCAATGATCAATATTTCACCAACCTTTTGATCCTATTCAGATTGATGCGACCTAGTTGTAGATGTCATAGATAAGTTTGATTTGTCTTAGAAGATTCTTTCCTCTTCTTGAAATTTGATGATGAGGAAGCAACATTAACAGAATTACGTGGTTTACAAGTAATAGTATATAAAGATCCGCTTAATGGCCCACCACAGATAAAATCACCGTTTTTCATGATAGAAACATCACTATCAAAACTTGATTTATAACCATCCATGGTGTAGAGTTTTGAAACATAAATTATGTTTCGCCTAAACTCAGGCACATATAAAACATCTTTAAGTACTACAATAGAAGTATCAAAAGATAGATGTAAATCTCTAATGGCAATTGCAGGAACTCTCGATCCATTGCCCATGGAGACTACCACCTCGCCATCACTCAATTGCCTTTTATGCAAGAAACCTTGCAAGGTGTACCAAACATGATCAATTTCCCCCGAATCCACTACCCATTCGTGGGTAGAAGAGGAAACCAGAACAACTTCAATTTACAAGAGCGACTCGCGTGTCTTTCTATTTTGCCTTGAAATCGGGATTATAATTATTCCAGTGTCCTTTCTTACCACACTTGAAGAACCTTATTTTCTCCTTTGGCATTTGCATTCCGCCAGTAAGGACCGTCTTCTTACTCCCACTACTCTTCTTGAATTGACCACCCTTTCTGCTCTTTTTCTGATTTCTGCCTTTCGGAGGATTCCTTGAGCTACTAGTGATGTTCAAGACTTGAGCACCCTTACCGTTTCCTGTAACCTCTTTGACCGCTACCAAAAAAAAGAGTATCTTACTCAGAGTAATCTCTATCTTAGACATAAATAGAAGTTCTCATAGGACCTTGTCGGAGTATTTACTTGGAAGGTGAGACATCTCTTCCACTCTGTGAAATTAGTTAGACCCGTTAGGGTTTGGTTGGTGAGATTGTTTAAGAACTCATGAAATTTGCGAACATACATATCTGAAATATATAATATAAAAGCATGTTATATTCTCACATAATTCGTAATTAACTTCATTGTAACCTTTTGTAAAAACAATGATATTAAGAACCTCGAACAGCCCTAGGAATTGCACTCATAAGCCACGCAAGTGGACGTTTACTAGCGTAACCCTAGACCAAGCTATTTACCTGGCTCTTTAATTCCAATACACGCCTAGATTCTTAAGACAAATGAAATTAATAGTTCGACTTTCTGGACCATGTCAGTATTAAATTAAAATGCGGGAAGGGACTTCGAGGGAGGTGAATTGTACTCCCAGTGACATCTAAGCATTGACCATTAATTTGACCAAAATAGAATCAAATTCTCGAAATTGACATACATATGAGAACCAAGCCGCATTCAATTTGATCTAATTAGCCATCCTATTTAATTTTTATCTTCTAGACTACTCGTGTTTACTAGGCACGTAGGTGGACATTAACGGCTTCGCTCCCACTACTCAATAATAATTAAATCTTATTTTCAAAAAACTCTTCTCAGAAAACTTGTAGCTCAAAGATGCAAGCAAGTCACGCAGGTGGACCCTAGAGACGAAGAAGGGCGTAGTAATCGACAAAATACTTTGCGGAGTTGAAAATAAGCTGAGACAAATATATGCATTTCGATTAAGGTCGTATTCTATACTAACATAATCTTACTACTTTTGTATAGAGTCCAATTAAATGGAGGTCCCATTAAAAGTTTAATATCCAATTAATGGAATCTAATTAAATATTTAATTTAATTCTTGCATAGTCTATTTATTCAAAAGGTTTGTTGAATCATGCATATCCACATAATCCTAAAGCATGCTAATCTGAACGCACATAATAAAACGTGCTCACACAATAATAAACATGCTTAATACGACGTAAATCCTATTTTCATATTTTTCTAAGCGCAATTAAACACACAATCGCAAGCTAAAGCATAAGAATAAATAAATACGAAAATAGGAAATAAAAACGTCGTAAGGCTTAAGAACACATAATTTCTAACTATTACATTGCCCGATCAAAATACAGCTCTTCAGTTTCCAAAAACATCAAATCTAGACTTGCCTGCGTTGTCGCCACGTCATCAGGGTGTCTGCCACATGTCAGATACATGGAAGACACGTATACTGCCTAATCAGCACTAGGGCTGATGTCAGCCCCCCTTCTTAAGCAAAGAACCGTCGTTGCCGGCGCGCTTGGCCATGCTGCTACTCGCCGAGGTGTGGCCCGCGACCTCGGTAGCCTTCCCCCACCATCGTTGGTGCAGAGTCGCTAGAACGCGCAGTTGTGCGCTGTCTGTGCGCTTTGCCTGCGCACGGATGTCGTCGCCGCTCCGCACTGTCCCACATCCGGCCGCCGACGTCTACAGGCCCCCTATTCACGGGGAACCTAGTCCCGATAATCCCTACCTGAAGCAGCATCGCCGAATGGCACAGAATTGTAGACGCGTGTGCGGTGGAACCCTAGTGGGAAACCACTATCGCGCTTCTACCGCAGCTCCTCTGCCCATCTCCGACCTCCCTTTAGCTCCCACATATCAACCCGACATTTGGGCCCTCTAATTCCAGTCACAATTGCCGCCCCTACGACCCAAAATCGCAAGGTTTTGAACCCATCGCATGTGAGCTCTTTCAAGCCGTGATTCGATAAATTCAAAGAGGGGAAACATAATTGGGACACTCACGACCACCGTGTAACGAGTTTCGACCGAGATTTGTCCATCAATTCCTGAAATTTCAAACTAATTGCCGGAAAGGATCTAAATTGAGCAAAAAACTTTCTATGTTGATCCCGATTGCATCTGAGGTCAGATGACCCCATACGACATATCAATCCAAAGTTCTTGACAAGACGAACCAAATGGCACAAGCCACTTGGATGGAGGATGTCGGACGCGCTGCCACTCGCTGCCAAAAATGGCGGCGGAACCCTAGCCAAACTTGGGTTTTTGGCCAATTGGTGCTTTTCTAGACAGCACGACCACCTCTCCTTTCTAACGCTATTCGGAACAAACAAGAAATCGTATGGGTCGTGCAATCTATCCAGACGAGGCTAACGAAACAAAAAACAAAAATATCCGAACGGATCAAAAAAATATGTTGGCACGCGCCACCACTTACCTCCTGAAGCTGGCGGTAGTATTCTGCTAAATGCTAGGGTTTCGCCCTTTTCCGTTGTTCCGCGCCGTCGTGCCTTCGTCTCAATTTTCGTATCTCCCGGATCAAAAATACAGTACATAACAGCAAATACTTGTATACACATTGGTCCTATCAACTACTCGTGGATTTTCTCATGAGAAAAATGGTACAAAGGGGTCAAAACAATGGCACGCAGGCCACCCTAAGCACGAAAATAACCCGATAACGATGGAAATAAACCATAAACATGCTCTTAAAAAGCAAAAATTAGAGCCCGAACCAGGCTCTGATACCAAACTGAAGGAATGGAATTTATCTGCCTCCTTCGTATATTGTAGTAGCCCTGATTATTGCTCCTGCTCAGATCTTTTGATCTGTGTCCTGACCTTTTTCTTCCTCCGTGTGGTCAGAGAACTAAGAAAATATAAATATGTCTCTCTCTCACTCGCGTGTATACGTTTGTGAGTATGTGTAGGTATGTTCTGATTATGAATATAATATTAACATATATAGGCTTCAAATGTCAATATTATATTAATATTTGTAGCCCATTAATTTAATTATATCCCTAATGGGCTTCTACATCAATTAGCCCATAATATAATAAATTAATCTATTAGGCTACTTTTATTTATCAATTAATTGATCCAGCTAATTAATTCTTGATAAATAGCATTATTAAATAATGCAAAATGCATTAATCTATTAATAATGATTTCTGAGAGACAATAAATAACTAGGCAACTATTGGGTCAGATCAGGGATCCAATACAAGAAATAAAATCACGCCTCAATTCAATTAATTATCAACGCTTAGGCCAGAGCAACATCAATTAATAAACATAGATTCATTCCACTAGAGAATTCGTGCTGACTTACCCATTTATCCCAACTTGAGCATGGACTTGTATTTTAGCCTTAATCGATCCTCGTATTAAGATAGAATTATCGTTTAATTAATTAAGCCCACTGACAGCTTAAATTAATTAGCATCTTATTATATTCCTAAGTAGTACCACTCGACCTTATTAATACACCTGAACTTAATCAATCGGTCGGGTTTAGTGTGATAATCCTTTCGAGTTCCTTAGGGGATATTATCAACCCATTTTACTAGGATACGGTTCCAAGATACATGCAATCAGCCTGAGCCACAATTGACTACTAGCACCCATGATACGTAAATCCAATCGCGATAACGTCACCGTAGTAGGTCAAAGTGATAGATAGTCAAATGCACTCAGTTGAAGTCTTACCATGCTTAAGACTAGCTACGTCCCCGAGATCTTGGTTCTCCACTAAGGTCAGTCAGGAGAACACATCTAATTGTGATCCATCAATACATCACCTTCAGTGTACCAGTATAAACAAGCAGCCCAGACAAACCACTTCTTATCTAAACTGCAACTTATACCGACAACTTATCCTTAAGTTTTCTCAGTTGTGATAATTGTTTATATCTTATCAGGTCAACCAATTGAGTAGTCTTTTGTGATCTACAACACACTATACAATCTAACTTATATACAAGATAAAAGATTACATGTGAAAATATATATTTATCAGATAGAAGAATAGAACAGTGGTAAGGACAAAAAAAATTGTATTCAAGCATAAAAATTGCTTACAGTATACAAAATCAACCCCCCCCGCCCACACACACCCCTCCGACTATAAATCATGGTTCCGCCCCTACTCTACCATGTATCACTAATATACATCTACATATATGTTATTTTCTTTTCTTATTTGAATATAATAAGGAATTGTGGTGATAAATCATGTACACTTGCTACCTCTAGTATTGAAAAAAAGTACTCCCTCCGTCTGAAAACTGTTGTTCCACTTTTCTTTTCAAGATGTCCATAATTGTTGCTCCATTTTCGAAAAAAGTACTCCCTCCGCCCGACTTTCGACATTTGATGAGGCAGGCGAATATGGGTGAGAAATACTCCTTGAGTAAAAATTTACTGATATTTCTTTCTAATTACTATTCTACATGTTTTTCATGATTCTTATAAAAATAGATGCATAAAAATTGACGGTGTGCAGTAGTATTCATATCATACAAGCAAGAGTGAGCCTTAATAATCATATCATGAGCAGAGCGTCAAAATTCCTCCAACTCACTTAAAACATAAAAGAAATATAGCTGCAGTTTTTTCTTCATTCTCTAAGCTATATGATTCTTTACATAAACTAAGATGTGGTTTACTGCACTTAGTATATTTTTTTTTCTTTTTTGGCTAGTTTACTAGCTTGCTGCTTATAATAACAATCCATCTCTTGTGTTTGCATGGAACATGATATCTCATGAAGCCATCTGGAGAAGGACTTGGTTTGGGGTGAGGTAATCCCTATTTCTCTTGCCAATTCTTAAGTGTATATACTAGGTTAGATAGAACATTAAAATTAAATTGTGTGTTTAAAGCACTATAATATAGTCTAAAATGATAAGAGCATGCTAACTCTAGGTTAGATAGAACATTTCAATGAGATTCTTCTTGGAGAATGAGATTTGTTCTTTAGGTGTGGGGATTTGTTATGGCTTGACACCTTGCTGGTTGTTATGCAATAATATGTTGTTTGCATCAAAAACCTTGGTTTTGTTCTCTATGTAGTTATATGTTCTTTTGTTATGAATTGAAACCTTGGTGATGGTTATGCCCTAATATGTTGTTTGTGCTAATGTGAAACCTCGATTATGATTTTACATTGACCTTTTACAAAAATCTGTATTATACACAGATTTACCAAAATCTAGCTATTTACTTGTAACCCGTTGCGACTTGCTAAATCTGTCTTATACACAAATTTATCAAAATCTAGCTATTTACTTGTAACCATTTACAAAAAATTTATTAGACTTCAAGCCTTCCCCTCTGCTCTTCTACCTCTGCAACCACCCTATTCTCCATCACGTAGTTAAAAAATTTTCTAACCAAATCAACAAAAACTTCCAAATATCTAGGAAGTTCATTTTGTATCATCCAAGCATCTTTCTTCATATGAGGAATTTTGTAGGAACTAATGTCCTTTACCTTCATTACCTACTCATACACCTTTGCAAGCTTAAAAATACATTATGTTCATAGGTGATAAGTATGCAAATGAACAACAAACCGCATTCACCAACTGATCCATATTCATGCAATCTGACTTTATCTGGATGCTTTAGATGACCCTAAACCATCCAATGTCATTCACATTTGTGTCAGGTGAATTGGGTGGTTGATGGACAAGTCTTATGCAAATCCGTCTTCAATGGTTGCTGCCCTAAAGTCTGCATCTATGTCCTTTATGTGTGAGCGTGCATAATCCTATTGTATGAATATAAATTTGTCTAGCATATGGACCATTTTAATATAATTTCAAGAAGTATTTATGATGTCCAAAAATAAAACACAGTTTGAGTACCTTGCATATAAAGAAAACACAATTTTGGCTTGAACATATGTTATGTTGGTCCCGAGAGCACGTTCAGGTGTAGAGGGGGGGGGGGTGAATACACCTGAAAACCGATTTTCTCAACTTAAACACGAACAGTCCTTTTTCAGGATGATGTCGTACTGAACAGGTTCAACAGACCAGATAAGGCGTTACCGAATCGTGTTGGCGAGTAGTGACCGACTCTACCGAGACTCGCTAGGCGGCGAGAGTCGAATTCAATATCTTGCAGATAGAGTTCAGTGGTGCGGAATAGTATAGGCCCAATTCAGTTGAGTTAGGAAAATGTTTTTATTAAAACAGTTTCAGTTGATTAGTGCAGTCTGTTAAGTTTGCTGAAAATCAGTTGAATGATTTAAAGAAGGTTTTCAGTATGAACAGTAAATCAATGCAACAGTTAAAAACATAACACAAGACACAGAGATTTTTAAAGTGGTTCGGACACAAAAATCCTACGTCCACTGTCCCGAAAGATCAGGAAGCTATTTATTATACTGAGATAGTCTCAGTCGGTTTGTACGCTGGACAAACACTGGTCTTGAGATTTATACTGAGCAAGTCTCAATTTACACGGTTATCAAAATGAGTGTTTGAAAAACTCTCCAACTGTGAGGAGTCCTTTACAATAAGGATTAGTTCAAAGGTGAACTCCTTCGTCTAAGCTATGGATATATGCTATTGAGCTTAGGTTAGAGGGATAGGGAACAAGGAAGTGGCTTCTAGAACGACGAACAACTGAATATAGCTTTGGGTTCGTGTATCGTCGTTTGGATACTAGAGGCTGTATGAAACAGTTAAGCTTGGTTCCCTAAGAGCTGGAATAAAGTCTTTCGCCGGAGATAGATTCTTTGAACTTCTTGCGGAAGACTTAGGCTTTTTGAATTTTGCTCGTTTGAATGCTCTATATGTTCTCTCGTGTTCTTCCCGTGAGCTTCAAATTTCGATTTATCCCTCTATTTATAGAGAAGAGATTAGGATAGATCCGTTGGAGACGATGATCCTTTGTCTCTCTCTTTTGGGTAGCTAACGACTCTTTTGAAGTTTGGTGGCAATGTCCTTTCCCTCCTTTTCTGGAAAGTTGTTGACTTGCAGCTTTAGTAGATATAAGATACGTGGCTGCTTGTCATTGGCCGAGGTTCAGAAAGTGGTTGAGACAGAACAGAATTCAAGGAGATCTGAAGCTGACTTCTCTCTTCCTTGTATTTTACTCTGCTTAAAAGTGACTTCAAAGATTCTGACAATTAGAGGACTGTCTGGCCGTTGCTGAGTCTGATCTCTGATTCAGTAGCATGCTCCTGCTGAGTCGGTTCTACTGAAGATCAGCTCTGAGTACAGTGAACTACTCCTGGTGAGTTCAGTTCCACGACTTCTTTCGCATATCTTTGCTCCCGCTGAGTCCAAGATATTCGAGTCTTCTACTTCTGGTGCTGAGGCGGATAATCTACTGAGTGCCTGAACCAAAGCAGAGGGTCTGCTGAGTCTGAAATCTCAGAGACAAAACAACTTACAACGTAATGGTTCACCAATCAGAATAGGGTTTTGGGATCTTCAAATCTTCACAAATTCATTCAGAGCACAAGGCTACTGACTGTATGATGGCATAGAAGACTGCATCATTTCCCACTGTTTATCGACACTACTGAGGATAGAATCATCACCCAACATGTTATAAATTATCTTACCATTTTTCATGTAGCAGCTTGGGTTTTGTTGACCAGAAATTGCATATTGATTTAATTCGTTGAAGAATTAGATTATATGCCATCTTTCGATTAAGAAAATTTATTTCAATTACAACGCTATATGTGATAAGTTGATTCTGGTACAATCAAATCCATTCAGAATCTAAATTGTGATTCAGATGCTGATAATTTACAATTATCTGGACTTAACTTAAAAAAAAAGCACATTTCTATATAATTAATGAAATTCTACAAAGCTAATCATAATTTGAGCTATGATTCATATTATGATTTATGGTCTACTTTAAAACTTGTTGTTGATGCTCATGCGATAAAGTAACAAAATGTGACATTTCATACATGTTGAATCAAACAATCCTTGATCACTCGTTTTGTTATGGATTGAATTACTTTGGTCTCTAGTGTCCCCTTCAGTCTATTTTTGCTTGCTCATATGGCTACAACCTTTTTTTGTGAATGGAAAGATAGCAATTTTTCCATCAAACAAAATTGTTCCATCTTCAACAAATAGAGGTCTTGCTAGTACACATATGAACATCACTTTGTTGATGAACTTCTTGCTTTGGAAAGACCTATGTAGCTCTATCTCTTTAGATAAAATCTGTTTGCAGCCTTAGATAGAACCACTTCTCATCAATGTGCATTGTGCACTGTGTTTTGCATATTTTTGAACTTGAGTCTTTGCATTAATCTATCAAACTGTAGTGCCTCTATGGGAAATCGTAACCTTAGAAATTGTTGGGATGAGATTCAGTATGATAAGATTTGAAGATCCCAAAACCCTAGTTGAATGATGAACCATATAATGTAATAGCTTAGTTGAGTTCAACATGTTAGGAACTCAGCAGGCTATCGACTCAGTAGAGTAGATCCTTGTCAGTCGGACAGGCTCAACATTAAAATCAGTATGGTTAGTCAGAACCTACTTAATCTGTGGACAGGAAAAAGGCATGAAGCTGAACTTTTTTCAAAAGAATGTCAGTAGAAGATAATCAAGTCCGAGGAATCAGAGAAAGTCAACTCAGCATATGCTTTGGAGTTTGAACAAGTCTCACTTATCATTCTACATCGACCAATGAGTAGCTATCAACACTGTACCTTGCTCTGACAAAAGCTGCCCTCAAGACTGGAAAAGAGATCATCTCTATAGTAATGTTAAAAGTTGAAGATGGTCGTTTTCATTTTTGTTTTTGACATGTGTCTAGGTTCCCTCCAACGGATCTATTTACAAGTGAAGACTATAAATAGAGATCGGGCTTCAAACGATGAAGACACGATCGGGAACACCAAACATTTAACGCATACAACCTCTAGCAAACTTAAAGCTCACTCAGCGAAGAACTCACCTCTTAGAACATCTGTTATAGTTCTTCTCTCTAGAGATACATTGTTCTCAATCTGTATTATAAGCCACCATTGTTAGATCATAAGCTTAGAAACTGAAGGAGTTCATATTGATTGAAATATTTTTATTGTAAGAACTCCTTCCCAGTTGGAGATAACGCAAACCTTGTGTTTAAAACTGTGTAAAGTCGCTAAGACTATAACTAGAGTATCTATCCTGCGAACAGATCGACTGAGACTTGCTCAGTATAATAAATTTAAGAACTCCTGCTCTGTTCGAGACAGTGGACCTAGGGTCTTGCGTATCCGATCAACTTTAAAAACTACCTGTGCATTTATTGTTTCATTGGTTACTGTTCATATCTAGACCAACAGAAACTTATGTTGGGCTATGAAGGAGGGCTTTATTGTACTTAAGTAAGCTTTGATTAGACCATATTTATACCATCTTCACACCGTTATTTGTAGCAAGATATGCCCTTACCTTCCTTATAGTGCCTCTTTTCTGCACACCCAAATTCTCTATTAAAAATAAGTGGATAATAATTTACTTTCGATGTACAACTCATTTCTTTTTCGACCGCAAATGTATGACGTGCTCTTGATTTTTTTGCTCTTTTTCTGTAGTCCATATCCGTCTGACGGTATGCCGACCACAATTGCACTTCAATGCGGCTTCTTGGACTTCTCCTTTGGCAGGTGTCCCCGTTCTTCATATTTTGTAGCAAAAATTGGGCTACTTAATTCATCTCTACTATGGAGAGATCCTTCCTCCTCATCATACCTTCTTGTGTAATCTGTTTGTTTGAATATTCGGTTCGGGTGTTCGATATTGTATTTATAAGGGCAGGTTAGATGGAGGGAAATATTAAATTAGTTTTGGCTCCAAGTGAGATATTGGAGATGATTGCCTAAACTTTTTTAGATGTTCAGTCAATCAAGAAATAAATAAGTTGTATTACCCAATTTGCCAATATAGGAATTCATCATATAATATATGAATGCATGTTTTAAAAAAAATTATACTCCCTCAGTCCCATTATTTATGTCGTATAGGGACTCAGCACGGAGATTAAGGCAGGTTGTGTAAAGGTATAAATTAGTGGTTGAAAGGTATAAAATGGTGGGATCCACCTATTTAGATGATTGTAGACCACTCATTTATATTGACTTTTGGAATGAGACATAAATAATGAAACAAACAAATGTAGTAAATAGGACATAAATAATGGGACAGATGGAGTATATTATAAGATTACATAACTTTATATATAACTAAGATAAGATATAATAAATTCAAAATTTACCATTGCATTTTAAAAGAAAAAAAATTCATACATCAAACGTGTGGAATATTTTTATTACTTAATATGGTACTCATAAGAAATAGAAGATAATTACATATTTTCGTGAAAGCAAATTGGCACGTATGGTCTCTAACTATGCTAGTTTGAATTAATTGATTTTTTTATATATTTTTTTAGTTAATTGATTCTCAACTATGTTAGTTTAGATGAGTTTGTTGTTCCTTTTAAATTTTTTCAGTTAATCAATTTTTATTTATAAGGGCATTTACGGAATAAAAAATTTAGGAACAAATTCATCCAAATTTTAAATTAAATTTCAACTTTTTTTTTTCAAGTTCTTTTTTTAAATAAGATTTTTGGTAAAAAAAAAAGGATTTTTTTTATTAAAAAGATTTAATAAAAAATTAATTTAAAACAAAAAATTATCTAAAAAAATTAAATAAATCCCCTTTCCGCCACCGCAACAGCAAATTCCGCAAGCTCACCAGTCTCAAGTACACCACCCTCTTCCACCCTGTGTTCTTAAAATCGGCCCGGTCATTGACTCGGAAAAATAATTTTTACCGGTTGAACCGATCGAACCGGTTCAACCAGTGGGTCGACCCGGTATGACATCATAAATATATGATTAAATTATATAAATACATATGTATTTTAATAATATTAATAAATATTAAAAATGACTTACAAATATATAAAACAAATACAAGTATATTTACAACTCCTAACCGATGTGGGATGAGTGTAAGTAGTTAGATGGAAAAAAAAGTTGATGAAAAGAAGGAGAAACCATCCCACATCGAATAGAGAAGAAAACTAAACAGAAAAACAACCTATAAATCCATCCCTGCCTGTTTTAATTATCTGCCAACAGTTGGTAATAATTGGTCTACCAATATTATCATAAAAGCAGTTCAAATTTATTAAGTATTTCTCATTTTTTGAGAAATTTCAGTAATATAATTTAAAATATTTATGAAAATAGGATTTTGCTTTCGGTTACCATACTAATCGAAACCGAATATGGATCGGTTATCGGCCAACCGAAAAAATGATTTACAGGCCTATTTTTTTCAAATTTTTTTTTTTACATTCAAACGAGTTGACCCGATTCACGGGTACCGGTTCAACCGGTCGAGCTGGTCGGGTCGCACCGGGTCTATAGCCAAAACGGGCGAATATGTAACCCAGCCCGAATTTTTGACCGGGTCTGGGTTAAACCGGTTGAACCGGCCGGTCCGGGCCGGGTTTCAAAACATAGCTTCCAGCCCCTCGCCTACATAATCTCCAATCTCGAAAAACACATGTTCCCTAATCGCTACACCAACCCGCTCCCCTTCACCTCCAAGAAATATAAAATTATCACTTAATCTAAATTTAGTTACTTTTTTATTATTTCAATTAATTCTTTTAACTTATAAGTAAAAAAAAATTACTATTTAATTCTTTTAGTTTCTAAATTCTTATTTGAAAAAAATTATAACTAAAAAAATAATTAAGAAATAATTAATTTAAAAATTGAATAAATTAGTCTCTAAAAATTTTATATTCGGTAAATGCCCTTATGAGTATTAAAAATTTAGCAAAATGATCAAAACTAAGTAAATTTATAGATCAATTAACTAAAATAACGAATTAGAGACCAATTTATCCAAACTTAATTTGCCTTATTGAAACAAAAACTCTTCAAATAGAATTCATGCATGAAATGAATTGCACAGTTCAGGAAGAATATTTAAAGGATGACTCACGCTTTGTTTCGAGTTAGGGAGGAGAAACAATGAGTAATGTAGGCTAATTCTAAGCGAAAATGCATTTGTCTCGTCAAACTTACAAGCTACTATGCTTGAAAACAAAAACAGCATGTCAACAACCAAATCGGCACAAAAAGTAATGGAACAGATCCAAAGTTCCATCCAAGTAAACTTTGATAAATAGCTAACACAACAAGAAAACAAGCTTAACGCTTGCCACCGCCACCTCCAAGCTTAGGGCCCTTGGGCATGGCACTCTTGGGAACATTACTCTTCGAGGTCTTCTGTTTGGACACCGTTTCAGCCTTCTTGGCCTTCTTCTCATCCTTTGTTTTCTTGATTCTCTCCTTGATTTCACTGAGATCATAAAGGAACGGCTAGCTTCTTATAGCGCATCTAACCCATAAAAAATAGTCAATGAAAATTATTTACATACCGTAGAGCAGCTTCGCGGGCAGCATCACGAACTTCCTGCTTCTCACTTCTCTTCTTCTGAATAACTTCCATTGTGGCACCAACAATGGACCTTGAGTAAGGCTTCTTTGTGGCTCTGCGCCTCTTCTTCACAGCTTCAGCAGCAATATCCTGTCCAGAAAACCATTGAGGGACAGCAAAAAGGTAGGATGAATGAGGAAAAATATTTTCCTATATTTTACCTTTTTATGTTGTTTCCGGTACATAGCAGTCCAAGTAAGTTTTGCAGGCCTCAGACGGTTGTGGAAATACCTCTTGCATTTTGAGTTAGCAAATAGGAAAACCTAAGCAGGCAAAAGATTTCAATGGAGAATCAGATTCAAAAATTTACAAAAATATAAATAATAAACCAACAAGATGCTCTGCCAAAAATGATGGAACTATGATGTACAAATACTGCTGCCTTGCAAAAAAAATAAAAAATAAAAAACCTTATTATACCTGGGAGTCTGAACGAATAAACCTGATACCCCTTCCAGGATATATCTTCGCACCACTGAAACGGCAGAGCTCTGTCCTGATAAACCAAAGCCAAGTGAATAACTCTAATGAATGAACATATCAAAAGGACTGATTTACAATGCATCAACATAGGTAGAGTCAAACTTATGGCAATGTCAATGATAATCATTCGATGGAAGCCAGATCTTGAAAACCAAAATGGGTCAGCACATAGATGATTAAAACAGTGGAATGAACAAACAGATCTCATTCAAAATGCGCTGGGATAGAGGTAGCCTTCACATTCGGATCATTACGCATATCATCACAATCAATCAAATGACGTAAAAACACTCATGGAAGCAGATGCACTCGTTTCACAACCACCAAACACACGATACCAAATTATTCAGTTTTATAAAGTATATCGGCACAAGAGAGGGTAAAAATCCACCTAAACACTCGACGAAAAAATACTCATCGTTCTAGTCTGCCAACCCGCAGGTATTTGCTTCAACGAGTTCATTCCCATCCCAGACGAAAGAAACATAAACTTGAAAGGAAAAATAAAGATAAAGACTTACATCAAATTTCAGTTTTTAACATTTAATTACAAGCAATTAAATTTCAGACAAGAGACCCGGAATCAAAAACAAAAAAAAAATGTGAAATTTCATATGTATACAATAATAGGAGATCCCAGAAACCAAATGGATCTTCAAATGCAACAAGGCAACTAGACAACTAAGTGATTGAATTCACATAAAAATGACATCATTTACACAAAGATGCTAGCAGATGATAAGCTACAATATGTGTTTTTTGCGTGCGAGAGTTAAGGATGGCAAATTACTTGAGAACCATGACTGCGGAATACTGGTCAAATCGCCGCGCTTCGTCTTCTCTGAAACTCTCTCCGAAACCCTAAATCCCTAGCGAGCAATTTAACACTACTCTTGTCAGTCTTTACGGCACCGTATGGTTGCTGGGCCTAGCTTATAATAAGTGATTATAAGTCCATTACTCTATTAGTGCCCAATATCGTATTTGAGGCCCCCAACTTTTCTCATTTCTAACATATAGGACCTAGGAGATAGATATATTAGCCTATCTTTTCTTCCATATACAATTAAAAAATGAGATGAACTAATATGCATCATGTTGCACATGCAACATGATCCAATTGCCTAATTTTGATTCATGTTTGATCCGTTCACCCGCTTTGACTCATGTGTTGACCAGTTTTTTTTTTCGTATTTATTTATTTTCATTTTTTTTTGCTTTTTTTTTCTTTTTTCATTTTATTAATTTTTTTTGTCTTTTTTTCATCTTTTTTGTTTTTTCCTTTTTTTCGTTTTTTTGTTTTTTTGGCCTTTTTCGTCTTTTTTCATTTTTTCATTTTCTCCGTCTTTTTCGCATTTTTTCGTTTTTTTTTTTTGACTTTTTCGTTTTTTCGTTTTTTTTCGCATTTTTCGTTTCTCGTCTTTTTTCATTTTTTCACTTTTTTCGTCTTTTTCACCTTTTTTCATTTTTTTTCGTCTTTTTTGTTTTTTTTTTTTTTTGCCTTTTTCGTCTTTTTCGTTTTTTCGTCTTTTTTCGCCTTTTTCGCTTTTTCATTTTTTTCGTTTTTTCGGAAATACAAAGAATGACACGATACTTTTTTCATTTTTTCGTTTTGAGATACAAAAAATATTTTTCATTTTTTTCCCCTTTATTATAAGGACGAGAGTGTCACTCTTTGTATACAAAAGTGTCGTTTGATCTAAACAATGACACTTTGTTCGTTTGTTCTAAACAATGACACTTTCATTCGGGATAATTGACACTTTTGTTTATTACGATTGACACTTTAGGTAATATTTCTGGTTATTATGCTTCATATTGATTAGTAGATGAAAGTGACACGTTCCTTAATTCTGAGTGCTAATTTACTTCAGTGTGATTGACACTTTAAGATAAATGACACTTTCGTTCGTTGTAATTGACATTTTTTTCATAAACAAATGACATTTTTTTTCGAAACAAATCGCATTTTTAAAAAAAATAATTGATATTCAATAAATGATATAAATGACACTTTATTCAAATACAAATGACAATTTTGTTTGTTATGATTGATACTTTGGATAAGTAACAAATGACACATTTATTCATTACAAATGACACGCCTTCCTTATCAAAAAAATTGGAAAAAAATAAAAAAATTATTTGTTACGATTGACACTTTTGTTTGTTACGATTGACACTTTCATAAGCAAAGAGTGACACGTCCGTCCTTAAAATAAAGGGAATAAAAATGAAAAAAAAAATGAAATTTTTTTGTTTGTTGCGATTGATACTTTTGTTTGTTACGATTAATACTTTCGTATGCAAAGAGTGACACGTCCGTCCTTAAAATAAAGGGAAAAAAAAGTAAAACAAAAACAAAAAAAAACGTAAAAATAAATAAATAAACAAATTAATTAATTAATTATGTCATGCTGACGTCAGCGGGTCGAACACGGGTCAAAGCGGGTCAAAATTGAGTAATTGGATCATGATGCATGTACAACATGATGCACACAAGTTTTTGCCTTAAAAAATACTATCTTATACAACAACCACCACATATTTATGAAGTTTTTCTACATGTATGTATATACATTTCAAGAAGGGAATGAATAATATAGGAAGCTCCCTTGTGTAATAGTAGAAATTAATTTGCACTTTTATTAGAGCTGCTTGGGTATATCACACTCGTATATTCTTGTATGTATCACTTTACAATGGTATTGACATGTGTGTTTGTCATTAGAAAGTGGGTCATTATTGATCCTGAGACGTGGTTCAGGTGTAGAGGGGGGGTGAATACACCTGAATACAAATTTCTTTCTCAAATGCAAAGTCAGCTCAAACTGAGTTTGCTACTGACTGAGTCAGACAGCCAAATATGCTTCAGATCGCGTGGGTAAGAAAAACTTCAACTGAGTTCAGCTCTACTGACTTTAGTTAGTCGAACAGTCGTTCAGTATTAGAGTGTGTGCGGAAGTGTAGGCCCTATCAAACGTCTCGGTTAGAAAACATCGGTTTTATGCTGAGTTTTACGAAGTACAGTTTTGAATGCAATATGAGCAGTTAAAGAAAACAGTAAATCAACACAACAATTTTTAAAGTGGTTCGGACACACTAGGTCCTACGTCCACTGTCCTGACCAAAACAGGATACTTGTTATATTTATACTGAACAAGTCTCAGTTGGTCTGTTCACTGGACAAACACAAAACTTGAAGCTTATACTGAGCAAGTTCTCAGTGATCTGTGCGCTGGACAGATTCTCTACTTATAGTCGTAGTGACTTTTACAGGGGTTTCAAAATTTAAGACTTTGAGTCTTCTCCAACTAAGAGGAAGTTCTTACAAATAAGAACGGTTTCACAAGGATGTGAACTTCCTCGAGGTTTCTAAACTAAAGATATTACAATGAAGCTAGCTTAGATAAGAGAAGGGGAACAAATATAACTCTAAGTGATGAACTAAAAGGGTTCTTCAATGGATGTTAGTTCTTCACTGGATTCTTCGTTGAGAGTGGTAAGAGTTTGTGCGTAGATAGCTTGGGTTCCCGGTGTCGTCTCTGCATGGCGACTTCTCTTATTTATAGTCGTCGATGGTGAATAGATCCGTCGGAGGGAGGTCTAGCCACGTGTCGAAACGACCAGGAAAACGGCTCCTTTATTTTGAACGTTGGTGAGTAAGTGCACTGTAGAGATTCTCCTCTTTTTTAGTGTTGGGTGATGATTCAGTTCTCAGCACGGTTTTACATAGTGGGAAATGATTCTATCTTCCGTACTGAAATGCACTCAGTAGGCTTATACCCTGAGTGATCCCATGAAGATTTGAAGATCCCAAAACCCTATCTGATTGGTGACCATTCCTTTGTAATTGTTTTTGTCTCTGAGGATTCAGACTCAGTAGACACTCTACACTGGTTCAGGCGGTCAGTAGATTATCAGCCTCAGCACCGGATGTAGAAGACTCAGTATGTACTGGACTCGGCGGGAGCAAGATATGCGAAAGACTCGGTGGAACCGAACTCGGCAGGAGTAGTTCATCGAACTAAGAGCTGACCTTCAGTAGAGTAAATTCAGTACTCTCTACAGGATCAGACTCAATAACGGCAGACAGTCTTCTGAACTGTCAGATCTTTTGAACAACAATTAGCATAGTCAAATACGAGGAAGAGAGAAGTCAGCTTCATTATGCCTCGAAGTCTGTTCTGTCTCAACTACTCTGCAAAACCTCGGCAAATGACAAGCCAACACCTGTCCTTACCTGCTAAAGCCGCAAGTCAACAACTTTCCGGAAAAGGAGGGAAAGGACACTGTCACCTTTTTCAAAAGAGCCGTTAGCTACCAAAAGAGTGAGATAAAGGGATCATTGTCTCCAACGGATCTTTCCTAATCTCTTCTCTATAAATAGAGGGATGATTCAAGTTTTCTCAAGCACGCAGAGAGCCAAAAAGCAACGAACGAGCCAACACACTCTCAAGCAAGAAAACGGAAAAACAAGCAAAAACAGAATATCGCATAAGTTTTCCGCAAGAACTTGAAGAACATTCTCCGGCGAAAGACTACCTTCTTGCTCTTAGGGAACCAAGCTAAACATATATAAAAGCCTCTAGCATCCAAATCGACGATACACGAACTCAAAGCTACAACTCAGATGTTCATCGATCTAGAAGCCACTTTCTTGTTCCCTATCCCTCTAACCCTAAGCTCAACTGAATTTATCTATAGCTTAGACGAAGGGGTTCACCTTTGAACCTTATCCTTATTGTAAAAGGACCCCTTCATAGTTGGAGAAGTTTGTCAAACACTTTAGTTTGATACCCGTTGTAAACTGAGACTTGCTCAGTATAAATTCCAAGACGCGGCTTTGTCCTGTGTACAAGCTGATTGAGACTAACTCAGGATAATAAATAGCCTCCTGACCTTTCGGGACAGTGGACGTAGGATCCTGTGCATCCGAACCACTTTAAAAATCTCTGTATCTCTTATTTACTGTTGCATTGATTTTAACTGTTCATACTGAATATCATATCTTTAAAATCATTCAACTAAGTTTCAGCATACTTATCTGATTCACTCTTCTGAACTGAAACTGTTTTTAAGAAAACGTTTTTTCCACTCAACTGATTTGGGCCTACACATTTCCGCACCACTGAACTCCATCTGAAGATACTGAATTCTGACTTAGTCAGCTAGCAGATCTCAAAAGAGTCAGTACCTCTTTGCCTTAACATGATTCAGAACATCTATTTGGTCTGCTAAACTCTTTCAGTACGGCACACTCCTGAACGGGACTGTTCGTGTTACAAGTTGAGAAATAGGTTTTAGGTGTATTCACACCCCCCCCCTCTACACTTAAACGTGCTCTCGGGACCAACAATCTGTATCAGAGCAGGAGTTCTATAAGACTCTTGTTATCTTGAAACTGGTCTACTTGAACGGATCCGGAAAATCGTTTTCACTGCATATCACTCTTCATTCATATCATTATTTAACATGTCTTATATGTCAGGAATAAGAATGGTACCTATGTTCTCAGTAGAGAACTATGGTGTATGGCGAGTCAGAATGGAGGCTCATCTGACTTCCCTCCACGACAGCATGACCGAAGTACTTGAGGAAGGACCTATCGTTCCTATGATCGATAGTGTCATGACTCAGGATCCAGCAGCTGGAGGAGGAATGGTGACCGGGAAGAAGATTCCCAAGGACAGAAGTCTCTTCACTCCTGAGGAGAAGAAACTTCACAATTTAGACCGAGTTGCCAGGAATGCCATACAAACCACTCTTAGTGATTCTTATCTCGGCAGGGTTCAGGAATGCAAGACAGCAAAAGAGCTCTAGGATGCTCTAGCGCTACTGAGTCGGGGGACTCAGAAGATCAAAGCTAACAAACTTGCGCTGAACTCCAAAAACTGGAGAGTTTGTCTCTCATGCCTGGTGACAAAATAAAAGATCTAAATGTCAGATTTACGAATCTGATGAACTCCATCAACGGGCTGGGAAAGACATTCTCCAATCGAGAAATGAATCTCAAGATACTTAGGGCACTGCCAGATGGACATTGGACTCCTTTTGCCACCTTATTACGCCATTCTGATCTAGATGTTGCTACTCCTGACCATATCTTTTCAGAACTTCAGGCAGAGGAATTCGAGTTCGACAGACCTCAACGAAAGCAGCGAGCTGAAGCTGACACCAAAATTTACCATGCTTTCAAAGCATCAATCAGCACAGCATCTCCCGCGTCAAGCAAAACTGAACCTTCACTAACTGACATACAAGAAGGAAGTTTAGCTCGGAAGCCTGTCGCTCGTTGTAAAATATCAGAAGGAGAAGGAGAGGCGCAGAAAAGTGACTAAAGCCTATCGAGAAACAAAAGGTAAGTCCGAATATACATAAAAACGCGCTCCTGACTCGAACACTTCTGAATACAGGAAAATAGATGACTTAGCACCTTCAAAAGAAAGCGAAAACAAAGAAGAAAGAGTCATCGCTTGCTACAACTGCAAGAAGCCAAGACACTATCAGTATGATTGTCCTGAGCTCAGTAGTGCTGAACGGGCAGCACGCAAAGCAAGGAGAGAGAAGTTTGCCAAGAAGAGACAAGCTTACATTGCTGGCGAACTCTCAGACGACTCAGAAGAAGTCGACTCCTTCATGGATTCATCAGATGATGAAACTGCTTTCATGGCTTTGGAGCTTGAAGCTGAAGGAAGTACTGAAAAGTGTCTGATGGCAGGGAGAAGAAGATGAGGTAAATTCTCATGCATCTTTTAACTCTCCTTCACACTGCACACACGACACTATTTCAGGTGCAGATGAGAATCTGGACGTCAGCTCAGCATATGAAGAACTATTAGACGAACGTATTCGGATGAGTGCAGGCTCGATAAGACTCTTCGAGGAATGGATACCCCGAAAGTGGAGAATCGGATACTTTCTCGGGAGAGTCGGGTCTCTACCGAGTCGAAGGACTTGTGTTGAGACTCGGGGAGGAGATAAACTCTCTCGTTGGCCAAGTCTCGAGCATCAAGAAGATTAGATCTCGGTTCGACCAAGGACTTAACTCGAAAGATACTTGAACCGAGTCTCATCAAGCAACAACTATCGGGACTTCGAGACCGAGCACGGCACACCGAAGAAAAGTGATGATGTCCGGAGGAACTCGATGACCGAGAGGTACATGGGCGCCGAAAAGAAGCCGGAGGCTATGCTAGCAAGCAACAAGCCCAAGCACCGCAAGGAAGGTCTTGGTTTCGGCCGGGGTGCTTCCTCATCTCGCCCCCGTACACTCGAAGTGCGACTTGCTGATAGGTTTGTTCGAGGGGAAACAATCAATGCTTTGAAATACTTGAATCCCCTAGCCAAAAACAAACATAAGATGAAGGCACCTCATCCTACACATCAACATTCCGACAAGAAGATCGGTACCAAAATACCCCGGTTCGGTCGAGGGGGAACTAGCAAATCCAAATGGGCCGATCGGTATGGACCACCTCAGCTGACACATCCTGCTCAGTATGGGTCATATTATTATGATCCTATAGTCAGAAGAGGACCCAAGAGTCAGAAGAAAAAGAAGAAAATCGCACAAAAGGCAAAGGTCTGCAGTCCACCAGCTCAGAAGATCCGGACTCCTGAACCCGAAAAGCCTAAGAAGTCAGCTTCGACCAGTCCAGTGGTCAAGTACGTTGACTCAAGTGGAAAGAAGATGTCTGAGACCACCAGGGTCGTAAGATAAATTTGGGTTACCAAAACTAACATCTAAGGACCCAAAATCAAAAATAAAGGGTACCTGAATATAATTCTATTTTGCAGGTGCACAAAGACCCATGGTACGTGGATAGCGGATGTTCAAGACACATGACGTACCAAAAGAGTCTACTGAAGAATTATATCCCTGAAGAAGGACCCAAAATCGAGTTTGGAGACAACGCTAAAGGCTACACAAGAGGATTTGGAACACTCAACATTGGAACTGCCACAGTCCCTAGAGTATCATATGTTGAAGGACTTCATCATAATCTTCTCTCTGTTAGTGAATTTTGTGATAACTCGAACAGAGTGATATTTGACGCTGGTTTCTGTGATGTTATTGATAAATCCACAGGGAAAACAATGTTATCAGGTTCGCGCAAGAAGAACATATATGTAGCTGACTGGAACTCAGCTGAACCTGAAGCTTGTCTGTTCGCGAAAAATGACAACCGAACGGGGTGGCTATGGCACAGGAGACTCAGTCATCTCAACTTTAAGACGCTCAACAAACTTGCAAGAGACACTCTAGCAAGAGGACTGCCGAATGAAGTATTCAGCAAAGACACTCCGTGTGAAGCATGCTTGAAGGGAAAGCAAACAAGGAATCAAAATCCTCCTCGTTCCATCTCCTTCCACCGATGGAATCCTTCAACGCTACATATGGATTTGTTCGGTCCGGTCTCTCCGGTGACGATCGGAGGCAAGAAATATGCTTTAGGGGTCATCGATGACTACTCGCGCTATACTTGGGTCATATTCATTGCCAACAAGTCTGACGTCAAAACAGAGTTACCAAGGCTTCTGAAAAGGCTCAGTGTCGAGAAGAACACCAAGATTATCAAAATCCGTTCTGACAGAGGAACTAAGTTCCTCAATTTTATGGTGGAGGAGTTCTGCAAAACTGAAGGAATAAAGCATGAGACTTCAGCTGCACGCACACCTCAGCAAAATGGAGTTGCTGAACGAAAGAACGAGAACTCTAAAAGAGGCACAAGAACTCTACTCGCAGACTCGGGACTCCCAACCAAATTCAGGCGTAAGCTACCGACACCGCATGTTACACTCGAACCGATCTCTACTGACAAAGCAACAGAAGAAGACACCATATGAACTATGGAACGGCGGGAAACCTTCTCTATCCTATTTCCATATTTTTGGTTGTTCGTGCTTTATCCACAATAATGGGAAAGATCAGCTGAAAACCTTTGATAGCAAGTCGATCGTGGAGTGTTCTTAGGATACTCCCGGGTCGAAGAAAGCTTTCAGGGTATTCAACTATCGAACCCTTTGCATGGAGGAAAGCCCTCATGTTGTTTTTAATGAGTTTGCTACGAAGACAGGAGCAATAACTCTAATTCCGAATCCGAGGACATCCATTAGACAGCTACAGGATCTAAGCCTAAAAGATAAAGTCGAAAAGATCCAGCTTTGTTGGGATGATGATTCAGATGAAGAAACTGAAGATAAGCTTACTGAATCTGAACCAGCAACACAAGTAGCTGAACAGATTGACTCTCTTGAACAGAGTCAATCCCAGGTAACTCAGGTCGATGAAGAAACCCTAGAGGTAACTGAGACCACTACTGAGAATAACGACTCAGGGGGAACATCTAGTAATGTTCCTGAGCTGAATGCCCTTGAACCTGGTGACTCAGTAGATCATGCTCTCACTATTGAATTGCTTGAATTTCAGAATAGTACAACTGAAATGCCTAACTCACCTACTATCTGTGTTGAACAAATTTCACATGAAGAGCTGAAACATCGTAGATCGTGGCTAGACGCTCACACTGCTGATCTAATTATTGGAGATCCCTCAGCAAGTGTAAAGACAAGATCCAGATTCTGTCAAGGAGAAAGCGCATTATTTTCTTGCTTCTTGTCTACTGACGAACCTCAGACGATTGAGGATGCCCTAAAAGATGCTGACTGGATCATAGCCATGCAGGAGGAGCTGAATCAGTTCACGAGAAACAAAGTTTGGGAGCTTGTTGATAGACCCCGGCATCAACATGTTATTGGAACTAAATGGGTCTTCAAGAACAAGCGAGATGAAAACAACATCATAGTAAGGAACAAAGCAAGAATCATGGCAAAAGGCTACTGTCAAGCTGAGGGAATAGACTTCGATGAGACTTTGGCTCCAGTTGCAAGATTGGAGGTAATTAGACTATTCCTGGCCTACACAACACATCAAAGATTCAGAGTCTATTAAATGGATGTGAAGTCTGCGTTCCTGAACGGCGTGTTGAAAGAAGAAGTCTATGTGGAACAACCGCCCGGCTTTCAGCAGGGACATCAGGTTTATAGACTCAGAAAGACTCTGTATGGGTTAAAACAAGCACCCAGGGCTTGGTACGATACCCTATCTGAGTTTCTTCTTCAGAAAGGTTTTCAGAAAGGCACAGTAGACCACACTCTGTTCAGCATTCGACTGGAAGACGGTCTACTACTTGTGCAAATCTATGTGGATGACATCATCTTTGGATCAAAGAATGTCATCATGTGCCAACAATTTGAGAAAATGATGAAGGACAAGTTCGAGATGTCAATGATGGGAGAAATGAACTATTTCCTCGGTTTTCAAGTTAAGTAATCTAAAAAGGGAACTTTCATCAACCAAGGAAGATACACTCGAGACCTCATCAAAAGATTCGGTTGCACATCCGGCAAACCTATCAAGATCCCAATGAACATGAACATGAAAATCGATCTTGATAAGGAGGGAGTATCAGTAGACCAAACTGAATTTCGCGCTATAATTGGTTCTTTATTATGTCTAACAGCTACTCGCCCTGACATAACTTATGCTGTAGGTGTCTGCGCTCGATTTCAGGCGAATCCCAAGCAGAGTCATATGGACTCAGAAAAGAAGATTTGTGGTATCCAGCTGATGATAATATAGAACTAACTGGTTATTCTGATGCTGACTATGCAGGATGTAGAATTGACCGAAAGTCAACTTCAGGAACGTGTCAGTTCCTTGGCAGCAAGCTAATTTCATGGTTCTCAAAGAAACAACACTCAGTAGCCACGTCAACTACTGAAGCTGAATACATGGCTGCCGGAAGTTGCTGCGCCCAAATCCTTTGGCTGAGACAGCAGCTACGCGATTATGACGTCATTCAGAATGAAGTGCCGATTTTCTGCGACAGTACCAGTGCCATTGCAATCACTCAGAACCCTGTACTTCACACGAGATGCAAGCACGTGGACATCATACATCACTTCATTCGGGACCATGTCGAAAAGAAGGACATCAGGATGGAAAAGATCCATACTGATCGACAAAGGGCTGACATACTGACCAAGCCTCTAGGCAAGCAAGATTCGAGAGAACTTTCGGTAGAGCTAGGTCTCTGCTGGACCCTACTTGACCCCGGTCGGTAAGAGGTTTCGAGGAGAGGATCATTCGGTAAGAAGGGGGAATGTTCGCTCTCGCATCGAATAGTTTCAGTACATAGAGACTCAACAACCATCTACACGAGGTATCAGCTGACTACGATGTTCAGCTGACAGATTTGCGTATCTCTACTCAGTAGTAACCAATAAAATAGTAATATGCATTTATTGTTCAGATTCAGCATCGTATTAAATATCTTATGAATTGTCATTTAATATTAACGGCTTACATTTAATGCACGACATTCCATACATAAGTTTGTTCGAACTACGCCACGCATTTAATGCATGTCGTATCATAGTTACTACTTAGGCATATTACAACTGGCTTTTGACTTAGGCGGCTATTTGATCATTACCTATATATGTCATCCTATCTTAACCACACTTCTCATAAAGCAAGTTTAAATTCAACCATAGATCGATAACTGTCCATCTTCTTCTTAGATATAAATATTCGATCGTATCTTTGAAACCGCCATTAGCATACTGAAATCTTTTCAACTTCGAAAAATCCGAGATCTCTCTAGCAACCCTACTTGCAAATCCTTTTATAAACACTCAGATTTTTCATTGGTATGATTGTATATCTGTTATAGTTTTATTCTATTATTTGTTCAGCATCGTCGTAATAACTACTTTATCAAACTCGATACTGACAACGTTTCTTGTAATAGATATAATGGCGGATACAGGCCTCTCTGTAATCATCCCTAAAGACATGCAAGAGATCCTTGACAAAGACCGTGTCTGGTGCGAACCAGTCATGGAATTTGATGCATGCGAGCTGGAGTATATGGAAGAGATATTTGCGGCCCTTCGCGAATCTGGATTGGAGGCGTTTCTCTCCAAGAAGCCCACCTTTTTCCTCCCAAGGCAAGTCGCTGAACTTTACCTCAACTCTGACTCAGTAGCGGGCGATATCATCGGAACATTCACCGTTCACACAATCGGTGAGGCTGCCATGAGGATAAAGAAGATGTCAGTGAGGGAAGCACTGAAGAGGAGCTTCAACCTACCCTCGAAAGGAGTCAGCACCGTTGGGTATCTGGACGATCGGGTGGATGACTACCTTTCAGTCTTCTGCGGGAAGCCCACGGCCTTCAGAGCGGCCTTCCCAAAGAATGCCATGCTGCCTCAGTACAGGGCACTGGCTTACATGATCACTCAACTACTGACGAGCCAAGCCGGCTCATTCGATCAGGTATCTAGGCCAAAGATTCAGCTGATGATGGCGATACATTATTGTGCCCAGATTAAATGGACTGAATTCTTTCTCCGAGAATTCATGGTCCAGGCTGCCAAGTTTGACAAAGCCTCATTCATACTGAGCGCTAAAGGAAAATTACTGTATGGGCTCAAGCTCTCAGTAATAATTGAAGATTTCTGCGGCGATGACCAGATCACTTTCTCCGACAAGACTTATTTCAATGTGAAAAGGTCAGGTTCCAGAACCGCACCGCAGCACTTCTGCAAATAGGGTCAGGACCCTCAGCTCAGCAGACACCGCCTCAGAAGGCCGCGCCCATGAAGAAGCGGTCTCCTCAAGCAAAATCTCCTAAGGCACCGACCAAACGTCTGAAGAAAACATTGACTGACGTGCCTACTGAATCAGAGGCGACTACTGAAGTTCCTGAGATCCCTACTGAACAGACACAACCACTGCAACTGGTTGATGAATCTGAGTCCTCTGAAAAGACTCACTCAGTGGAGAAGGCCGTCTCCACTGAACAGGCACAAGAAGTGGACCAAGGGGTTCAAACTGAAGAGGTCCAGAGTGGTGATTTGGAGACTCTGGACAGTCCCCTTGACATCCCTCCACTCAGCAGTTTGCCATCTGCTCATAAACAGACGTCCGCCATAGACATTGAAGATTCAGAAACGGCGTCTGAATAGGAATCGATCGGAATGGAAGCTTCAGCTCTCCGATCTCAAGCATTCCGAGAGATTACTGAACTCATACCGGATATTACTGGCCATCCTGATCTGGTATCTCTTGCCAAGCAGGCTAGGCTCCACATGCTCCTAAGGTTTCAGGAGTGACATCCTCAGCTCCGCCTCATCCTACACTACTCCTGCGACCAGCTACATAAGGAGGAGCAGTTCTTAAGGCAGCAAATAGGCTACTCCCAGCCTGCTGACCTTGGAACCTTCGACGATCTGAGGGCCGCAATATTGGCCCTGCTGAATGATAGACAGCAGGCAACTGACTCTGCCCCCTCAGATGGGTCTAACCACGACGGTCAGGACCCACCCCATGATTCAGGCCCTGAGAAGCCTGATGAGGAAACTCACCAGGACGAGGATACAACTACTCAACCAGACCTACCACTGCGTATCCTTGCTCCTGTGAAGTCGGCGGCTGGTACTTCGTCCTCAGCAGAGCCTGCTCAGCTCTTGCTGGAGTCGACCTACGAAGTAGCGCCCAGCCCCAGAGGCCGACACTCAAAGTCAGTGGCAAAGGCTCTCCAAAGCCAAGGCACTCAGAATCGTGCCCTTGCCAAGGCTGTCCACAAGACATGGAAGCACATTGCTCAGGCCACTAGTGCAGAGCTTCAGGGGCTGAAGAAATCATTGTCAAAATCAGTCGCCCCTGATGTCTCCTCCATCGTATCAAACGCACTGGCCCAGCGAAAAGCTGACTTTGAAGAACAGCTCAGACTATTCCAGGAGGGACAGGCTAAACTACTTGCTGAATTCAAGGCCTCTCAGTCCCTTCATACGCAGTCAGTCTCCACCTTATCTCAGGCCAATGAGCTCCGTCTCACATCTATTTAGAAGGCTCTGGAGAATTCGGTCAGTCTGAAGCTGAATGAGTTCAAGGCTGCAGCAGACACTTCTCACCAGAAATACAAAGATGAATTGATTAATGAGAAGAATGAGCTGCACGAGGAGCTGAACAAGATCCACACTCGACTTGATGAGTTGTCAGCATCCTACAAAAGCCTAAACACTAAGGTAACTATTCCTAACCCGGCTCAATTTGCTGATGCCAAAAAGGGGGAAAAGAATAAGAAGCCTGAAAAGGAAAAGACACCTGAAAAGCAGCCATCAAGCAAGGGGGAAGAGAAAACCCAGAAGGCTCAGGAACAGGCACCAAAGTCTTCAAGGAAGACAAGGTCAGTGGCTGGAGCAAGCACTGAACCGACTAGTGAGGCCCAGGGTGTCTTTGTTGGAATCCCAGTAGGGACTGGCCCAAGTGGCTCAGGAACCAGAACACAAGCAACTTAGACAACTCTGACCCCGTTGGATATGGTCAAAGAAATTGATGAGTATGCTGAGGAGGATGAGTCTGAAGAGGAAGAGGCACCTCTCCCACCTCCAGTAGAAGGCAAAGGCAAGAAAGCCTTGAAACTCCCGACCCCTCCCTCCAAGAAACTGAGGAGATATATAAGTAAGGAGGAGGCGGCTCAGATCGCAGCTGATGAAAAGCTAGCCAGGGAGATAGCAGAAGCTGAAGCATCGAATAAGCCTAAGGCCAAAACCACAACTGCCAAAACTAAGGCTCCTGCTCGTGGAGGAAAGAAGAAAGCTCCTGCTAGGCTGTCTCCCAAGAAAGCTCCTGCTAGGCTGCCTCCCAGACAACTGGTACTTCAGGATGATGAAGACAGGGAGCAGCAGCAACAACAAAAAAGTACTGAGAAGCAGGGTACATCTAAAGACAAATCTAGTACCCCTGCGACTCCGAAGAACCATCGTCTCGAAACTCTCATACACAAGATCAAAAGAACAAGATGCTGAGATCGAGGCCATCTTTGCTCAGATGGATCGGTATCTTTACAGAGGAGAAGAGGCGAGACAGATAGAAGCTGCCAGACTTAGGATTCATATGGCAGACTTAGAGGCACTCAGAATCCGCACTGAACAAGAGGCCAGGCTGAGAGTACCTTCCAAAGCTGATATTCCATACAAATACAGAAGGTTCAGGAAGCCAACGGACATGAAGATTCAGAGATAGCCTAGGACGGATGAGTGGATTCCTGCTCAGTTCACTCAGAGATGGGAATCACAGAAAATAGAATTCATTAAGAGGAATTATTTTTGGAATTTCTGGTTAGATAAGACAAAGGCTGATGCCTACGTGGAATGGATGACGATCACTGAACCGGACTTATATCCCTACATGGAAAATGCTGTAAGAGCAAACATTGAAGTTAAGGTTCCTGAACCCAGAATTCTGCCACCACCAAGAAGACCTGATGATTCTATTCACTTTGGAGTGATGATTCATTCAACTAAGTTTCAGCATACTTATCTGATTCACTCTTCTGAACTGAAACTGTTTTTAAGAAAACGTTTTTTCCACTCAACTGATTTGGGCCTACACATTTCCGCACCACTGAACTCCATCTGAAGATACTGAATTCTGACTTAGTCAGCTAGCAGATCTCAAAAGAGTCAGTACCTCTTTGCCTTAACACGATTCAGAACAACTATTTGGTCTGCTGAACTCTTTCAGTACGGCACACTCCTGAACGGGACTGTTCGTGTTACAAGTTGAGAAATAGGTTTTAGGTGTATTCACCCCCCCCCCTCTACACCTAAACGTCCTCTCCGGACCAACATTTTGTATGAGAGCAGCTTTTGTCAGAGCAATAGATCGTTGTCGGCTCCTTATTGATTGAGGTAGATTGGTAGGTGAGACTTGTCAAACATTAAGGTTGACTTCCTCTGAATCCTCGGACCTTCAACTTAAGTGACTTCCTACTGACGTTCTTCTGAGCATTCAGTGCATGGGCATGAATTCCTGAGCAGATTCAGTTGGTGGATGACTGTCCAACTGACTTCTTCGATCCTGAGTTCATCAGCTGAGTGCGAGGTCTTCTACTGAAACCTGCAGCTACTGAACTCTAGCCTAGTGAGTTCTAACAACTGAACTCGACTAAGTTATTACAGATGCGAAGGTACAATATTCAGCTAGGGTTTTGGGATCTATCAAATTTATCGATGAATCTACTGAATCCTTATCCCAACAATTTCCCCCTATTTGATGATGTCAAAACCTATTACATCTTCTATCACAGAAAACATGCTAAGGTTAAAAGCTATAGCTACTGAATAAAATATCTATTACAAGGAAATGCTCCAGTCAACAAATTAAGGCAGACAAAGATAAAGAAAATAAGGGATCAAAGCAGTCACAAGTAAAGGAATATCAGAGCAAACTTATGATAATAAGTCATGTATCAGAGCTAAGACAAGAATTAAGACAGTTGAGAATTGTTGAATGTAACAGAGCGTATGAATTCAGTTAACATAGCTATAGCATGCTGATTCTATTAACATGTATCAGAGCTTATCAGACCATAACAGAACAAGTTCAGCACATTCACACAATATCAGGGCCGATACAAATAATCAAAATTCAGAGTAGATCATATAGTAGCTAATCATCAAATGTAAGTTTAGCAGTTATCAATCATGTCCCTAAGATGCATGTTCCCCCTAAGAAACAATTTCCCTCTATATCATAAATGAGTTCTTCCCCCTAAGTACTAGCAAAGTATCAGAGAAGAATAAGGCAAACATAGTTATTCAGTAGAAAACAATTCTAAGGCAGATAAACCCATAAGTGACATAGGGTTAGATATTATAAGTATCTGATCACTTAGGTGATCAGTTTTGCTGAAAAGATAAAATAAAGTCGTAAAGACAATGAGTGATTGTTAATGCCAAAATGTGATATGTCATATAAGATAGAGAAATTACATTACAATAACTTTTATCACTAAGAAGCTAGACTAGGAAAGAGGAGAAAGGTCAGCTGGGCTTCTTCTTGAATTTCTGCATGCGCGCTCGGAAGTCAGCAAACTTCTTCTCAGGAAGCTCAAGGCCATAACTCTTGTAGACTCTATTCCTCAAGGCTTTGATTTCCACCAAGTCTTCTGCAACATTCTTGCTCAATCATCTGCTGTATATGGTATTCTCAATCTCTTCTTCTATCTCCTTCTTGCATAAGTTGTCAGCAAGAGTCATCGAAGGAGAAAGAGTCCGGAACGAAGGTGCCTTCAGCGTTTGACCAGTTTGGTCAAGCAGAGTCTGAATCTCAGCTAGGAGAGCTGGATTGGCATCAGTCAGGAAGTCCTTGAAATATGCATCAGCATCAGAGGATTCTTCATTCCCGACTCTCCATACATAAAATCTCTCGATGAAATCCACTTTCATCTTCTCCCACTGCTGATTGAGCTTGAGAGGCACCTAGTCGTCTGTTCGCTTGTAGACAACTCTATTCACATCACTGAGTGGCTCTGTTGGGTTATGAGTCAGTAGATGGTACTCAGCTGTCTAGTGGTTAAAAGAATATTGGGGGAAATTAGTAGTACTATGGAATTGAAGATCCCAAAACCCAGCTGATATCAGTAGTATAGTGTGTCGATAGGATTAGATGATGTATAGGTTAGACTTTTTTTGTTTTGATTATCTTTTTGTCTAATTCCTGTACGGGGAAAACTGTTGGACTGATCTTCTGACGAAGTTACTCTACAGAACCCCACGTCATCAATGTAAGAGCTTGCGTTCTTCAGCCAGCAGCTGATCTTCACCTCAGTAGGAGACAGCCCACCAGCTGATAAGATATCAGCAGAAGAACATAATGCAAAGCTCAGTACCTTCGCAGTCATCGGCGACCCACCGTGAGCCTTATCGGCTTGTCGGCCCAACTCACCGAAGAATACGAGATCGTCTTGAGTCCATCAGTATCCGACGTAAAGCGACCCGATCGTAAACATCTTTTCGAAGTTCAGCAGAAGATCATACGAGGATGTGGAATAGTTAACTCTATCACTGACACATTCTCAACTACCACAAACCTCGACCAATGAGACGCCGACAATGCTTTGACCTGCTCTGACCAACTAAACCTGCTCTCATGTACAGTATTATGCTGCAACAATTCGAATTTATGGCCGTTTTCTTTGGAAGCTTGTGACACGTGGCATCGTCTTCTCCAACAGCATATGCTTGCTCACAACTATAAATAGAGAAGAAATCCGAGCTCCACACAACGGGACTCATAAGGGAAAAAGCTCCAGCTCAAGAACACTCTAGCGAACTCAACAGATTATACAGAGAACTTGCTTTCATAGAATATTTGTAGTTCTTCTCTCTAGAGTATTTAGATCCCTTTCTTCTCTAGACTAAGCTCATTGCAAGATTTATAACTTAGATTTCGAAGGAGTTCACTTTTAGTGAATTGTTCTTATTGTAAGAACTCCTTCTTAGTTGGAGATTATCCCCTCCCTTTCGAACTTAGGTTTGAATTGTAAAGTCGCTAAGGACTATAACTTAGAAGGATCTGTCCAGTGCACAGATACCTTGCTGAGACTTGCTCAGAATAATCAACAAGTTCTCATGCCAAGTCAGGACCGTGGACGTAGGATCTTGCATATCCGAACCACGTTATATCGCTTGTGTTATTTACTATTTTATTGCATATCATACAAACCGATCAAAATCATATGTTTGCATAAAACGTATTTTAAAAGCGCACAGCCAAAATAATTTATCTTGCAAAAACACGTTTTCGAACTAAGACGAATCTCCGGGCCCTACATACTTATCCGCACAATGTCTCCGACTGAGTTTCAACGACTGACTAAAGTCAGTAGGAGAGCTCAGTAGCTGACACACTCTGACCCCGTGATCGAAGGTTACTATTTGGCATTGTTCATCAGTTGCACCAAACAGCTCAGCTGTCCTTCGGTTTGAGAAAAAGAAAATGTGATCAGGTGTATTCACCCCCCCCTCTACACCTGACTATCGTCTCCAGACCAACAATTGGTATCAGAGCATCGGTGTTCTTCTGATCGCCGGTTCTGTACTACTGGTCCTCTCGAACAGATCCTTGAAAATGTTTTCACTGCACAAGCATCTCTTCATTCATCCTTATACTCGTTCACATAATGTCTGACATGTCAGGTATTCGGATGGTGCCGATGTTCTCGATAGAGAACTTCACGGTATGGCGCGTGAGAATGGAGGCACACCTCACATCGCTGCACGACAGCATGACGGACGTCCTTGAGACAGGACCCATCATTCCCATGATTGACAGCGTTCAGTTCGCTGCTGCGGGAGGTGTAGGAGCACAGACTGGTGCTAAGATCCCTAAAGAAAAATCAGCCTTCACGCCTGAAGAGAAAAAGCTGCACAATCTCGACCGAGTTGCGCAAAATGCTATACTGACAACGCTCAGTGACTCTCATTGAAGGAGAGTGCAAGACTGCAAAACGGCTAAAGAGCTTTGGGATGCCCTGGCTGTACTGAGCCAAGGAACCCCGCAGATCAAAGAGAACAAGCTCGAATTAGAGCTTCAGAAGTTCGATGCCTTTGTAATGGAGCCCAGTGAGACCATTGACGAGCTTAGTATCAGATTTACAAATCAAGTCAACGTCATCAACGGGCTGGGGAAGATGTTCACCAACAAGGAGATGAACACCAAGATCCTGAGAGCGCTACCTCAACAGAAGTGGCTTCCTTTTGCTACTTATTTACGTCGCTCTGATCTTAATGCTCTAACCCCTGATGTTATCTTTTCAGAACTAAAAATAGAGGAATTTGAGCATAGTCTACCCCAAAGGTGTTCCAGTGCTCCAGCTGACACACAGATCGACCATGCCTTCAAGGCATCAGTCAGCAAGACTGGACCCAAACCAGTTTCCTCATGCAAGGCAGTGGCCATAATCGAAGCAAAGTCTTCCGAGACTTCAGGCACTGACCAGCTAGCTTTGATGGCTCTCAAATATCAGAGAGAAAAAGAGAGAGTCTGAAAGCTGAGGAAATACCACCGAGATTCTCCCTCAGGTAAGAAAGAATATCCAAAAAGGGAAGAATCTAAACCTTCTACTGAATGCAGGAACACAAAGCCTGCTGCGAGTCCATCCAAAGCTTCAGCTGGAAAAAGCAGCAGAATGTCTACCTGCTACAACTGTAAGAAGGAGGGACACTACCGAGCACGATCGTCCCGAACTCTCAGTGCTCAACGAGCGTAACGACGAACCGCGACGAGAAAAATTTGCCCAAAGAAGGCAGGCCTACATAGCCAGAGAGATATCCGACAACTCACTTGAGGAGGATACATTCATGTATTCCTCTGAGGTCGAAGCTACATTTGTAGCAGTTGAGATCAGAGAGATTGTTCCTGAAGATACGGCTGAATACTGTCTGATGGCTGGAGAAGAGGCTGAGGTAAACTCCAAACTTAATATAACCTCTTCTTCACACAGCACACACGACACGTGCTCGGTCACAGATGATCCTCTTGACGTGGTACAAGCATACGACGATCTGCTAGAGGAACAGATTCAGCTGAGCAGAGAATTCAGCAGAACGATTCAGGAACTGGAACAGGTAAAGGCTGAGAATCAGAGACTTTCTTCTGATTGTCAGGTCTCTACTGAGTCAGAGAATCTGGTAGCGAGACTCAAGGAAGAGATTGAATCTCTTATGACTAAGTCTCAGCTTCAAGAGACTCAGGTCTTAGTTCTGATTAAGGACAATTCTGAGAAAGAGACTGAAATAGCCCAACTCAGTCAGAAGCTCACTGACGTGCAAAAGATTATGACTCACTCAGGAGGAGTGACGAGGTCTGGCGAGGACTGATGACTGAACAGTACCTAGGAGCTAAGGAGAAGTTGGAAAGTATGCTCAGAGCGCAACGACCAACTGTCCTGAAAGAAGGTCTTGGTTATACTCACAAAGCTACCACTTCAAAAAGCTCAGATATGCTGGCTGACAGGTTCGTCAGAGGAAAGGTGCAAACTGCTGACACCACACCTCAGGCGAAGAATAAGCAGAAAATCGTTGCACCTCAGCCGAGCAGCAAAAAGCAACTGACCAAAGGTTCCAGCCCCAGGACACCGCGATCAAACTCAGGGGGAACCAAGAAGGTCAGGTGGGCAGAATAGTATAAGGAGCCACTGTATGAGCACCCGGCTCAGTACGGTTCATACTACTATGAGCCCAGGGTCAGGAGGAGCACGAAAACTCAGAAGAAGAAAGCTCCTGAACCCAAAATCATCAGAAAGTCAGTATCTCCGAGTCCTATGGAGAAGAAAACTGACAAGGTTCAGAAAAAGAAGTCTCAAACTTCTAAGGTTCCTAGGCAGATTTGGGTTCCGAAATCACCCACTAACATGTAAGGACCCAACTGAACCAAAGGGTACCTAAAACTGCTTCTGTTTTGCAGGTGCGTAAGGACCCTTGGATAGTGGACAACAGCTGCTCGAGACACGTGACATACCAGAAAAGCCTACTGACCAACTACGTACAAGAAGATGGTCCCAGAATTGAGTTTGGTGACAACTGAAAAGGCTACACAAGGGGATATGGAACGTTGAACATTGGGACTGCTTCAGTTCCAAGAGTAACATATGTTGAAGGACTTCAACATAATCTCCTTTCTGTCAGTCAATTCTGTGATAATCTTAACAGAGTAATCTATGACGCTGGTTTCTGTGATATTGTTGATACATCTACAGGGAAAACAGTGTTATCAGGTTCGCGGAGGAAGAATATATATGTTGCAAACTGGAAAACCGCAGAACCTGAGGCTTGCTTGCTCGCACAGATGAAATCTAGTGACAAGTCAGGATGGTTATGGCATAAGAGACTCAGCCACCTGAACTTCAAGACTATGAACAAGCTCGCCAAGAACTCTAAAGTCAGAGGACTGCCCAACGAATCGTTCATCAAAGACAGAAATTGTGAAGCATGCTTGAAGGGAAAGCAGACAAAGAGTAGTAATCCACCTATTCCTTCACCTTCCACTGATGGAATCCTTCAGCTGCTGCAAATGGATTTATTCGGGCCAGTCTCTCCAGTGACTATAAGAGGCAAGAAGTATGCCCTCGTCGTTATTGACGACTACTCGAGATATACTTGGGTCCTCTTCATCGCCAACAAATCTGATGTCCAAACTGAGCTGCCCAATCTACTGAAGAAACTCAGTGTGGAAAAGGACATCAAGATTCAAAGAATTCGCTCAGACAGTGGGACAGAATTTCTCAACTCAGTAGTTAAGGAGTACTACGATAAAGAGGGAATTCAGCACGAGACATCAGCAGCTCGCACCCCTCAGCAGAACGGACTTGCTGAACGAAAGAACAGAACAATCAAAGAAGCAGCAAGAACGCTCCTAGCAGACTCTGGACTACCCTCAAAGTTTCGGGCTGATGCTACTGACACCGCCTGCTATACTCAGAATCGTTCTTTACTTACACAGCAACACATGAAGACACCCTACGAATTATGGAAAGGGAGAATTCCTACTATCTCACATTTTCATATTTTTGGTTGTCCTTGCTTTATCCGTAATAATGGGAAAGATCAGTTGAAGGTCTTTGATAGCAAATCTGATCAAGGAGTATTCTTAGGATACTCTCGAGTCAGTAAAGCCTTCAGAGTCTTTAACTATCGGATCCTTTGTGTGGAGGAAAGCCCTCATATTGTTTTTGATGAGTTTGTTACTGAGAACAGGAAAACTACAGAGACAAATACTGAAGATGTCAGCAGCAAGCTACAGGATCTCGCACTAACTGACAAAGCTGAAAATATCCAGCATTGTTGGAATGATGAGTCAGACGATGAAGAGATTCAGACTCAGCCAACAAGCAATGTAGCTGACCTGGTTGATTCTACTGAACAAAATCAACAACAGGTAACAACGGTCGATGAGGAAGCCCCCGTGGTAACTGAGACCTCTACTGAGAATATAAACTCAGGGGGAACGATTAATGTTCCTAAGTTAAATGCCCCTGAACCTGGAAACTCAGTAGATCCCAACCTTCTTACTGAACTGCTACAGTCACAAAACAGTACTACTAAAATGCCTAATACATCTACTGACTGTGCAGAAGTAGTATCAGAAGAAGAAGCCAGACTCAGACGTTCATGGCTTGACGCTCATTCTTCAGATCTCATAATTGGAGATCCATCAGCAACGATAAGAACAAGATCTAAATTAAGTCAAGGAGAAAGCTCACTCTATTCATCTTTCTTGTCTACAGAAGAACCTCAGTCGATAGAGGAAGCACTAAATGATGCTGACTGGATCATTGCCATGCAAGAAGAGCTGAACCAGTTCGTCAGAAATGAAGTTTAGGAGTTTGTTGACAGACCTAGACATCATCACGTGATTGGTACTAAGTGGGTCTTCAAAAACAAGCGTGATGAAAACAACGTCATCGTCAGAAACAAAGCTCGACTAGTTGCCAAGGGATACAGTCAAGCAGAAGGAATCGACTTTGATGAAACTTTCGCTCCAGTCGCAAGATTGGAAGCCATTCGTCTTTTCCTAGCCTATGCAACGCATCAAGGATTCAAAGTATATCAGATGGATGTGAAGTCAGCTTTTCTGAACGGCGTACTGAAGGAAGAAGTCTACGTGGAACAACCGCCCGGCTTTTAGCAGGGATATCAGGTGTATAGACTTAGGAAAGCTCTGTATGGGTTAAAACAAGCACCCAGGGCTTGGTACGATACCCTATAAGACTTTCTACTTCATAAAGGTTTTCAGAAGGGGACAGTAGATCGCACCCTGTTCAACATAAAGTCAGGAGATGACATCCTACTGGTGCAAATCTACATGGACGACATCATTTTCGGCTGCAGAAATGAGACCATATGCCAGCAGTTCGAGAAGATGATGAAAGAGAAATTCGAGATGTCTATGATGGGAGAGATGAATTATTTCCTTGGATTTCAAGTGAAGCAATCACCTGAAGGAATCTTCATCAATCAAGCCAAATACACTCGCGATCTTCTCAAAAGATTCGGCTGCGACTCTAGCAAGCCAGTCAAGATCCCCATGAACACAAATTTTAAAATTGATCTAGACAAAGAGGGAGCTTCTGTTAACTCTACTGATTATAGAACTATTATTGGTTCTCTATTATATTTAACAGCTAGCCGACCTGGCATAACTTATGCTGTAGGTGTATGCGCAAGATTTCAAGCAGATCCTAAGCGAAGTCATCTAGACTCAGCAAAGAAGATTCCGTGATATCTAAGAGGAACACCTGACGCTGGGTTATGGTATCCTACTGACGATAATCTTATACTAACAGGTTATTCTGATGCTGATTATGCAGGATGCAAGATAGATAGAAAATCAACTTTCGGAACGTGTCAGTTCCTAGGCAGCAAGTTGATATCTTGGTTTTCAAAGAAATAGCATTCAGTAGCAACGTCCACTACTGAAGCTGAGTATATGGCTGCTGGAAGTTGCTGTGCCCCGATCCTTTGGCTTCGACAACAACTGAGAGACTATGGTATAAAACATAATGAAGTGCCCATCTACTGTGACTCCACAAGTGCTATTGCAATAACTCAGAATCCAGTTCTCCATACGAGATGCAAACACGTGGATATTCAACACCACTTCATCAGAGACCATGTCGAGAAGAAGGATATCAGAATGGAGAAAATCCATACTGATAAGCAAAGGGCAGATATACTGACCAAACCACTAGCTGAGAACAGATTCAGAGAATTATCAGTTGAGCTAGGTCTACTGGATCCTACTGAATCACATCAGTAGAAGACAACTACTGATAACAACAATTTGCAACAATTGGTATCAAATGAAAGTAACCAGTATGACAGGTCAGAAAACTCAGTACATTGATTCAGTCGGGAGAATCAAACTGTACACAGTAAGGGGGAACGTGGTCATCAGCATGTCAACCATCCTCCTTAACCTTAACGGTAACCAGCTGATCATAAAATTTCAGCTGAAGAGGTTTGCGTAGTATTTTATTCTTAAACTTTTTCAGAAGCATGCTCGCATTTATTATATCAGTCGCTTGCACTCAGTAGTTAATGAGCATTTATTTCCCGCCATTAATCTTTAAGGATGAGTCAGTAGGAAACCGTTCTTATTTAAAGTAACTCGTCTTTAATGCTGCCTGCAGTGCATTTAATGCATGTCTTCTCACCTACCTTTATTACGCATCATCCTACGTGGGTCTATGGTAGAGGCGGCTAAGTAATCATTCCTTTTATAACATCTAATCTGAGCCGTCGATAAAAATGATAGATTAAAACCCAGTCGTCCGATCTAAACGGCTAATCACGCATATCTTACAAAATCTTTCATCTTCTACCATTTCCTCACTTTTGGCCATTTCCGAACTCAGAGCTCTTTTTCTGCGAATTCAGTTTTCTCCCCAAATCTTAAAACTGCTTTGCATCTGCATATTTCAAGCTCTAAATATTACGGTAAAGTATTTAATCGTGCTTAAAAATCATACTGACTAATTCTATTTTCAAGTTCTAACGAGTTTTGATGCAGATTTCCATGGCGACGATACAGACCCCCGCGAACATCGAAGAAATCATCCTCTCACGAATACAATTCGAACCCACCATGGCCTTCCGACAAGTGGATATCCCGTATCTAGAGGAAGTCTTCGACGCTCTGGAAGAATCGGGCCTAGACGCTCTTGTTACAAGGCAATCGAGAGCCTATCTTCCCTGGCAAGTTACAGAGGTCTTCTACAACTGGAGGACTCTAGACTCAGGAGCCGAAGTCTCGAGCTTTTCATACATGAAAGAGATCGATTCCCTCTCATAGGACGCCAGTGTTCACGAGTTCAACATTCGAGATGCTCTCGAACTGGCTTTCGATCTGACAGATGAAGGTATTTCTCCGATTGATTACAAGGAGAAGGAGATCAATGCCTATGTGGAGAAGTTTTGCGGTAGGAAGGACATAGCCTTCAAGACCGCTCTGCCGAAGAATTTGTTGCTACCGAGATACCGGGTGCTCACTTATATCGTTTCTCATATCTTAACGAGCTCAGCCGGATCATATGATCACCTTTGTAAGCCAAAAATCTAGCTGATGATCATTATTGACGATAGAGTCTGCGTCAATTGGACGGACTACTACTTAGCCGAGCTGAGGGCTCAGGCTCAGAAGTTTACCGCTCTACCCACTGGAGAGAGGAGGCTCGCCAGTGTGGGTAAACTACTGTTTGGGACTAAGATGTCCATCATGATCGAGCAGAACGTCTCGAGGAGCTCAACTTTTGCTGACTCCAGGTACTTCGACAGCAAGCTCATCAAGTTTAAGACCAGAGCCGCTGCTGAGAAGTCAGTCGGGCGAGGGCCGCTTGAGCCGAAGAGGGTCGTATCAGACCTGCCCCCTCGCACTGACCCACCGAAAAGGAAGAGGCTGACAAAGACTGGACCTTCTGAGGTCCCAGTGGAACAAGCCAAACCAGCCTCTCCCCCGCCTCCTCAGGAAGAACAAATTCTTGACTCGGACACCGGCATTAAGAGTGCCATGTTGAAGGACAAAGTCCAAGTCATCAGTTCTGAGGAAACTCAGTCGGACATTCCGGTACCGACTGAGGAGACATCCTCTGAGTGGACTACCTTCCACTCCACTCGTCTCCGTGCTACAGCTGAAGTGCATAACCAGATTCCAGAAATCGCTGAGCACTCAGACCTAGTGAGGATAGCCATAAGGCCTAGGATACAGATGCTACTGAGGTTCTTATGTTGGGACATTCTCGAGGACATGATCAAATCTCAGTCAGCTATATCCCTACTCGCCGAAGAGCAAGATTTGCAGTCAGCCATTGGTTTTGGGGAACCAGCTGACCTTGCCTACTTCGAGGACCTGAGGGCTGCGATGTTATATCTTCTCAGTCTGCACAACTCAGTTCCTGGCGATAGCCCTTCGCCTCCATCTAATCCTGACAACGATGATGACAAGGATGATGATGAGATGGATCAGGCACCAGCCAAGGATGCAGAATTGGGAGGTTCTGCTGAGGGTTCTACTCCCCGCGAAAAGGGCCAATCACCACCACCTGCTACATCTGGTGAAGCCCCAGCTGCCTCGAAGCCGAGTCGAGCGCAGCAACTCGCGTCATCTGAGCAGAGGCTCGGAACCAGTTCTTATCAGATACAACCTATAGGTTCCGTGTCCTCAAAGTCGGTCAACGGAGCTATTAGATGCCAAGGCGAAAAGAATCGTCTTCTCTCGAAAGACGTTCACATTAAGTGGGCTCAGTATACAAAAGCTCAGACGGAGAGCATCAACCGACTTGCAGAAGGGGTTGAAAAAGTCTCTAAAGCTCCTACTCAACAGATCAATATTCAGGAGATAGTTGAGACAGCCCTCGCAGCTCAGAAGGCGGACTTAGCCACCCAGAGTCAGTAGCTCTTGATCACTCAGCAGAATATCTTCGCTGAGCAGCTGACTAAGGGGCTAGCGGCGGTCCAAGCCACCATGGATGAAAGAAATAAAGTGGCCACCACCAGTCTCCAATCAGCCATTACTCAGCAGGCTGCGGCACTTAAACTCATTAAGAAGGAGATCACAGACTCCCACGATCAATCTCTGCTGAAACTCCGACAGGAGTCAGCCGCACAACTTAGATTATTCAGAGAAGATTAGGAGCACGACTGGGATAAATGCTGTGATCTGGTCAAGGACTTCGAAGCCACTGCCACTCAAATCAAAGACCTCGTCCACAACTTGGAGAAAGACGTAAAAGCCATCCGCACTCACCTCTCCCAGGCTGATGATGCCAAAAAGGGGGAAGGAGAAGTTAAGATTGAAGATCTTGAGGCGGAACATGCTGAGGTCCAGAAGAGCCCAGAAGTCCAAGAAATTAATAAGGGGGAAGGTACTTCTACTCAGAGGGAAGGTACTTCTACTCAGGTGGAAGGAACCAGCACTGTACCTCAAGCAGAAGGTTCAGCCACCCAGGCTGGACCCAGTTCAGCTGTGCTCCTCCTGGAGTATGCCCCACTCCCCCAATCGACTGTGACTCAGCCATCACCTATCTCATCCGCTCAGCACATCGAGGAAATTGCTCAATTTCTTGATGAACAAGAAGAAGAAGAAGAGCCACAACAACTGCCACCGCAAAGGCCCGGGAAGGAGATTACTACTGATGCCACTCCATCTTCCCTGATGCCTAAATTCAAAACCAAGGCGGAGCAGGAAGCCTATGATCTGAGAGTTGCTCAACAGCTGCAAGACAAGCTGGATCATGAGCATCAGATGGAAGAGGCAAAGAAAGGCAAGAAGCCTAAGAAATTGATGGGCAAAATTGCTAAAGGCAAGGCTAAGTAGCTGGTGGACGAACAGAAAAAGAAAGCTCAGGAGGAGCTATCCAAAGCCCCTACCACTGCAGTCCAGGCGACAACTCATGGTCACTACACGCCTTATCTTACATCCGAGCAGGAGGCTGAGGAAAAAGCCACCTGAGAGGCGACGCTGAAGGGACTAAGTCTCCAGAGAGGAGATGCAAGGATAGCGGCCCTCAGAGAGAAGAAGAGATTAGCTGACTTGACTAAAATGATTAGCCTATCTCAGAAGCCAGCAGCTGATCCAAGGAAGCAGATTCCACGGGGTTCCAAGTTCAGGAGGGCACCTTATATCAAGAAGGACCCTATCCCTCATGTGGACAAGTGGGTGCCAGCCGAGCTTAATGAGCAGTGGGAGGAACTTAAAGAAGATTTTATCAAGGGATACTATGTATGGGGTATCTATCCTATTGACAGACCAGCTGACCAACTCTTTGATGAGCTTATTTGCCGATTTGATATGGAACTCAGAGATCAGCTTCGTCAGATCATGGAAAGAGAGAAGATACCTTTCAAAGCTCTAGTGTTCAGAAGAATCCCTCCTCCCCGGACTACTCGCGGCGTGCTGTGCACAAAAGAGATTGAGAGAGAAGTCGAAGAAGCTGCTTATCACCTCTGCCTGAACTTTGACCATCCTCCTGATCACGAGGAAATCCAGGTCCTGAGAGCCAGAATCTACATGTATTATTACCTGGACCCTCCGACTGATAAGTCTGAAGACTTCAAGAAGCGTACTCACAGATTCAGACGTCAGCAGTGATCTTGCTTTCCTTGTCTTCCTTTTGTAAGAGTGATAGAAACTTGTACTCTCTTGATCATATTTATAATAGTTTCTATTGCTTGCCAGACAATTACTCATTGTCTCATGGCTTTTGTTTGTGTTTTTCACAACTGATCACTAAGTGATCTGACACACACTCACATAACCGTTTCTCTGATTTTGCCTATCTCTCGCCTACTGACTTGATGTTTAACTGATCACCTTGATTGTATCTTCAGATATATTAGGGGGATACTATTGTCAGTAGATTAGCTTTCCTTTCCTTATTGTTTTAGAGTGGAGGTTTTGGCATCATCAATTAGGGGGAAATTATTGGGTTATGAGTCAGTAGATGGTACTCAGCTGTCTAGTGGTTAAGAGAATATTGGGGGAAATCATAGTAGTACTATGGAATTGAAGACCCCAAAACCCAGCTGATATCAGTAGTATAGTGTGTCGATAGGATTAGACGATGTATAGGATAGACTTTTTTTGTTTTGATTATCTTTTTGTCTAAGTCCTGTACGGGGTAAACAGTTGGACTGATCTTCTGACGAAGTTACTCTCCAGAACCCCACGTCATCAATGTAAGAGCTTGCGTTCTTCAGCCAGCAGCTGATCTTCACCTCAGTAGGAGACAGCCCACCAGCTGATAAGATATCAGTAGAAGAACATAATGCAAAGCTCAGGACCTTCGCAGTCATTAGCTGACCCACCAGAGCCTTATCAGCTTGTCAGCCTACTCAGTCGAAGAAGACAGAGACTGTCTTGAGTCTACTGTATCCGACAGAAAGCGACCCAGTCGTAAACATCTTTTCGAAGTTCAGCAGAAGATCATACGAGGATGTGGAATAGTCAACTCTATCTCTGACAAATTCTCACCTACCACACACCTCGACCAATGAGACGCCGACAACGCTTTGACCTGCTCTGACCAACTAAAGCTGCTCTCATGTACAATATTAACTGCCCTGCTGCAACAATTCGAATTTATGGCCGTCTTCTTTGGAAGCTTGTGACACGTGGCATCGTCTTCTCCAACGGACATATGCCTGCTCACAACTATAAATAGAGAAGAAATCCGAGCTCCACGCAACAGGACTCATAAGGGAAAAAGCTCAAGCTCAAGAACACTCTAGCGAACTCAACAGATTATACAGAGAAGAACTTGCTTTCTTAGAATATTTGTAGTTCTTCTCTCTAGAGTATTTAGATCCCTTTCTTCTCTAGACTAAGCTCATTGCCAGATTTATAGCTTAGATTTCGAAGGAGTTCACTTTTAGTGAATTGTTCTTATTGTAAGAACTCCTTCTTAGTTGGAGATTATCCCCTCCCTTTCAAACTTAGGTTTGAATTGTAAAGTCGCTAAGGACTATAACTTAGAAGGATCTGTCCAGTGCATAGATACCTTGCTGAGACTTGCTCAGAATAATCAACAAGTTCTCATGCCAAGTCAGGACCGTGGACGTAGGATCTTGCGTATCCGAACCACGTTATATCGCTTGTGTTATTTACTGTTTTATTGCATATCATACAAACCGGTCAAAATCATATGTTTGCATAAAACGTATTTTAAAAGCGCACAACCAAAAGAATTTATCTTGTGAAAACACATTTTCAAACTGAGACGAATCTCCGGGCCCTACACACTTATCCGCACAACGTCTCCGACTGAGTTTCAACGACTGACTAAAGTCAGTAGGAGAGCTCAGTAGCTGACACACTCTGACCCCGTGATCGAAGGTTACTATTTGGTACTGTTCATCAGTTGCACCAAACAGCTCAGCTGTCCTTCGGTTTGAGAAAAAGAAACTGTGATCAGGTGTATTCACCCCCCCCCTCTACACCTGACTATCGTCTCCGGACCAATAGGCTCTCTGCTCCTGAAGAAACGGGAAGAGGTAGGAATGCTTCTATCTTTGACTGGCACCCTCTCCCTTGCTTCTTTCTCAGTCCTTAGCTTGAGGGCCTCAAGGTTAGCTAGGGGGATCCTCTCCCTCGCCTCTTTGAGCTGCCTTGCCTCGGGTGTCTTGTCCAATGCCCTCTCGCATGCTTCCCATAACTCCTTCATCTCTTGTTTTCTTTGGAAGGGACCGTGGAGGGTACGTGAGGTTGTTCTTATGAGTCAACGGGCGACTGAGATTTGGATTTGGAACCTGAAGCGCCCTGCTGATCAGACTTGGACTTTTGGGACAGCTGAGCTCTGGATTGCTGAGCTCTAGCCGCTGCTGCTGCTGATCTGGATTGTCTAGAGGTCGTCGTTCGTGTGCGTGAAGGCGCAGGAGAACGGATCTGAACCCCTTTCTTGTTAGTAGCTGGCTTGTTCTTGGCTTCTTCCTCGGCTAGTTCTCTCGCGAGCTTCTCGTCATAGGCAGTCTGCTCCTCGCGAGATTTGAACTTAAGCTTTTTAGCCTTGGGTGGGCTAGGGTCAGCAGGAGCCTTGCCCTTTCCCTTATCAGCCTTCTCATGAGCTGGAGGTGGCGAGCCTTCAATTGGCAAATTCTCCAAGTATGTGGCCACCTCAGCTACAGCTGATTTAGTTGCTCCTTCAACTGACCCTATCACTTGTTCAGCTGCTGAGCTAGGTCCGCCCTGCTGATCTTCAGCTTTAAAGATAGATCGAAGATGAGCTGATCCAGATCCTTTCCCCTTTTTGGCATCATCAGTGAGGGTTGCCAGGGTCGTGATCTTCTTTGTCAATTAATGCATTAAGTCTTTGACCGAAGTCATCCCAGTAGCTATGTCAATCACTGCATCAGTGTACGACTCCCACCTCTTCTCATGCTCTTGATCTATGGCTTTGAGTAGAGCATTTTTTGACTTGTCAAATCTGGTGAGGTAGTCTTGTACTGCAGCTGATGCATTCTTCTCAATTTCCTGGCAGGATGTATGCTGTTGAGTCAGTGTCTTAGACACACTGTCAGCTGTGAAAGCATATCGTTCCTGCACTGCCCTCTGGACTCGACCTGTTACAGTCGCCACTTCCTCAGAGAAGGATTTGGCCTGCGACTGTAGTATAGAAGCGAACTGTGCATTCTGGTCAGTCTTCTGCGCTGCAAGTGCCTTGGCGATGATCTCATCAATGTTAACAGAACTTAGCGTGTTGATCCTCTGCACTTCAGCTGTAAGGTTGGTCAACGACTTAGTATGTGCCTCAGTGAACCCGCTCCACTTCTGGTTCACATCATCGGCAAGATTCCGATTCTTATGCGCTTGTCACTTGATCACCTTATTGATAGATTCCGTTGAGAATTCTTTGACTTCAGCAGCTTGGTATCGACGTTTCAGTATATGCTGGTGCTGAGTCAAAGAGGGAGTCTGAATGATCTAGCCATATGAGGAAGGTGGGAGCGGCCGATCATTCTTGGGAGTTTGGCCTTCAGCAGATCCTCCCTAGTCTGCATCCTTAGGCGAGTCCTCATGAGGAGGAGATGGTGGTGGAGATGGAGGAGGCTGAGTGGAAGAGGGCTCAGCTCCTTGAACCCTGTCACTGAGCAACATCAGTATGACTGCTCTCAGGTCCTCCAGCAATGCAATGTCGGAAGGCTCCTCATAGCCTATCTCCTCTCTTAACTTCTGCTCTTCCTCAAGCAGTGTGGACAGAGACCTGACTCGAATTGTCTCCTTTAGCAGATCCCACTCTAGAAATCTGATGTGCATCTAAATACGAGCGCGGATCGCTATGTCCACTAAATCAGGGTGAGACCTAATCTCTGGTATCTCGGCGACGACCTCGTCTGTATCCTTCAGACATGCATTGAGTACTGAGATCGGAATGGAGGAAACCTCAGCAGTTTGAGTTTCAGTTGGAATTTCCGGCTGAGTTTCCTTTATGAAAACAGTCTTCACCTAATCTCTGATGGTCACATCATGTTGTCCTGACCTAGAGTCCTCTACTAAGATTGGAGAGGAAGGTGGGACGACTGAAGTAGTCTTCTTCAGTATCATTAGTCTCTTCACCTGAATGGGAAGGGGAGCCTGAGTAATCTCCAAGGGACGCTTAGCTTGAGGTCCTTTCCCGATGGACTTCTCAGTTGAAGCTGAAGTTGTGAACTTCATCAGCTTTGAGTCGAAATAGAAAGCGTAGGCGAACGAAACCGTGCTTGGGAGGTCGTCTTCGATCAGGATAGACACTTTTGTCCCATATAAGAGCTTTCCCTTAGGGATCAGCTTCATCCCTTCTTCAGCATCGAAGAACTTCTGCGACTGAGCCTTGAACTCCGCCCTGAAGAATGCGTTCCAGTTGATGGGCACGACATCGACTATTGCCATCATAATCTGGACGTGGATGGGGGACAGTTGGTCGTATGAGCCTGCTGAGCTGGTGAGGATGTGATTGACCACGTACGCCAACCCCCTGTATTCAGGCAACAATTGATTCTTGGGAAATGCTGCCTTGAATACGCAGTCCGCCTGACTGCTGAACTTGCAGAGGTACTGATCGATCTCCGATTCCTTGTACCTTGCGATCGATGACCCTTCATCTACTAAACGGAAGTTGTCATGGAGACGCTTGGAGACGTCTATCTGAGAGGCCCTATCCTCCTATTGACTGTTATGGACCTCACGCTTCGCAATGACATTGGAGATGTCATTCGAATCATCATCTTTGCGGAAGTTCAGGAAGAACTCCGCTACCTGACGCGAAAGGAGGTGGCGCGGAGAGCGAGAGAGAATCGGCAGAAGGCCCGACCTCTCAAGGGCGTCGAAGACTGGCGTCATGCACTCCACCCCGCATGTTCTTATAGACAGAACGGGCTCGAATAAGACACGCTTCTCGGAAAGAATGTCTTCCATGTCCTCTGGGATGGTAATGTCTGTGATCGGTACAAGAATTGTCATAGTGTAACTGAAATCTACAAAAGTAAACATTAGCACTCGAAATACAGAGTGAGTTAGTAACAGATTCAGTAATAAGAAGTTCTTACCGAAGAAATAGTGCAGAAATGTAGTAGATGTCTGATGCAAGTATGAGAGCAAATGCAGTGCACAATTTCTTCATTAATGGCGGATAAAAGTGATACAGTTTAGAGATGAGTGTGAATATATATTTAGATTTGAATATGAGGCGGTTTTAGGCATACGACTGAGATTAATCAGATTTTAAACAGTGAACGGCTCAGATTGAATGTTATAATAGGTTATGATTACTGTGCCGCCTATAATCTCGCCTACTTATCTCTATTGCCTAAGTGGTAAGGTGAAATGACATGCATTTAATGCGCCTTTATCAGTTTTACGGAATGTCGTGAGTTAATGAAAATGACATACTCAATGTATTACGATGAACATTAAAAGCGGGAAATAAATGTTATGACATGTTGAATCACCAAAAGCTGAATTTAATACTCATAACCTATCAGCTGAACATCGTAGTCAGCTGATACCATGTTTGACTAAGCTGAGTATTCAGTTGTACTGAAAGTAAGTTCCCCCTTACTCAGTACTTCCCGGATCATTTACTGAATCGTATTAGTAGGATCCAAAAGACCTAGTTCTACAGAGAGATCATTGAATCTGGTCTCAGCTAGAGGTTTGGTCAGGATATCAGCTCTTTGCTTATCAGTGTGGATCTTCTCCATTCTGATATCATTTTTCTCGACATGATCTCCGATGAAGTGATGATGAATGTCCACGTGCTCGCACCTTGTATGTAAAACTGGATTATGAGTGAATGCAATAGCACTGGTACTGTCGCAGTAGATCGGCACTTCATCTTGATGGATGTCGTAGTCTCTCAGCTTTTGTCGAAGCCACAGTATCTATACGCAACAGCTTCCGGCAGCCATATACTCAGCTTCAGTAGTGGACGTTGCTACTGAGTGCTGTTTCTTTGAGAACCACGATATGAGCTTGCTACCGAGGAACTGACAAGTTCCTGAAGTTGATTTTCTATCGATTCGGCAACCTGCATAGTCAGCATCAGAATAACCAGTTAGTTCAAGGTTATCATCAGCTGGATACCATAATCCAACATCAGGTGTTCCCTTCAGGTAACGAAGAATTCTCTTCGCTGACTCGATATGACTCTTTTTGGGATTCGCCTGAAATCTCACGCATACACCTACATCATAAGTTATATCAGGTCTGCTGGCTGTAAGATATAATAAAGAACCAATAATAGCACGATAGTCAGTTGAGTTAACAGATACTCCCTCTTTGTCAAGATCAATCTTGAGATTGGTGTTCATGGGTATCTTGACTGACTTGCTGCATTCGAAGTCGAACTTTTTGATGAGATCTCTTGTGTATTTCGCTTGATTAATGAATATTCTCTTCTTTGATTGTTTGACTTGAAGTCCAAGGAAGTAATTCATCTCTCCCATCATCGACATTTCAAATTTTTCTTTCATCATTTGCTCGAATTTCTGACACTAGTCAGGTTTCTTGATCCAAAGATGATGTCGTCCACGTAGATATGCACCAGTAAGATGTCTTCGCCTGACTTGATACTGAATAGGGTGTAATCCACTGCTCCTTTCTGAAAACCTTTCTGAAGTAGAAAGTCTGAGAGGGTATCGTACCAAGCCCTGGGTGCCTGTTTTAACCCGTACAAAGCTTTCTTAACTCTGTAAACCCGATGTCCCTACTAAAAGTCGGGTGGTTGTTCAACGTAGACTTCTTCCTTCAGTACGCCATTCAGGAAAGCTGACTTCACATCCATCTGATAGACTGTGATCTGCTGATGTATTGCATGAGCTAGAAATAGACGAATAGCTTCCAATCTTGCGACTGGGGCGAATGTTTCGTCAAAATCTATTCCCTCTGATTGACAATATACTTTGGCAACGAGTCGATCTTTGTTCCTGACGATGACGTTGTTTTCATCGCGCTTGTTCTTGAAGACCCACTTCTTTCCTATCACGTGTTGGTGTTTAGGTCTGTCAACAAGCTCCTATACGTCGTTTCGCGTAAATTGATTAAGCTCTTTTTGCATGGCGGTGATCCAGTCAACATCATTCAGCGCATCCTCTATTGTCTGAGGTTCCTCAGTTGACAAGAAGCATGAATACAAGGCACTTTCTCCTTGACATAATTTGGATCGTGTCTTGACACTAGCTGAAGGATTTCCAATAATAAGATCTGAAGAGTGAGCATCTAACCACGAGCGACGACGTCTTGTTACTTCATCTGGAATTGTTTCAACACAAACAATAGGAGTATTAGGAATTTCAGTAGTAATGTTCTGTGTCTGAAGTAATTTAGTAACAAGGGTTGGATCTACTGAGTCACCAGGTTCAGGGGCATTCAGCTCAGGAACATTAGTAGTTCCCACTGAGTTGTTATTCTCAGTAGAGGTCTTAGTTACCATATCGGCTTCCTCATCTACCAAAATTACTTAGGATTGATTCTGTTTGTTAGAATCAATCTCCTCAGCTACATTGCTTGATGGATTATGAGTTTTGTCATCTAAATCATTATCCCAACAATGCTAGATCTTTTCAGTATTGTCTTTTAAGCTTAGATCCTGTAGCTTGCTCCTGACCTCTTCAGCTTCTGGCTGAGAGTTTGACTTCCTGTACTCATAAATAAACTCATCAAATACAACATGTGGGCTTTCTTCCACGCAAAGGGTCCGATAGTTAAAGACCCTGAAAGCTTTGCTGACCCTGGAGTATCCTAAGAAGACTCATTGGTCTGACTTACTTTAAAAAAGCTTTAACTGATCATTTCCATTATTATGGATAAAGCATGGACAACCAAAGATATGGAAATGTGTGATAGAAGGAATTCTCCCTTTCCATAGCTCATAAGGCATCTTCATGTGCATCTGAGTCAGTAGAGAGCGATTCTGAGTGTAGCAGGCGGTGTCAGTAGCTTCTACCCAGAACTTCAATGGAAGACCTAACTCCGCGAGTAGCGTCCTTGCTGCTTCTTTAAGAGTTCTCTTCTTTCTTTCAGCAAGTCCGTTCTGCTGAGGCGTGCGTGCTGCTGATGTTTCATGTTCAATGCCTTCAGCCTCACAGAAGTCTCTTACCATTGAGTTTAGAAACTCAGTTCCACGATCTGAGCGTATCCTCTGAATCTTAATATCCTTTTCGACGCTCAGCCACTTTAGTAGTTTCGGCAGCTCAATTTTGACGTCAGACTTTTTGGCAATGAATATCACCCAAGTATATCTTGAATAGTCATCAACGACTACAAGAGCATATTTATTTGCTCTGATTGTCACTGGATTGAATGGCCCAAATAAATCAATGTGCAGCAGCTGAAGGATTCCATCAGTAGAAGGTGACGGAATAGGTGGGTTGCTCTATTTTCTTTACTTCCCCTTCAGACATGCTTCATAGTTTTTATGTCTCTTGAATACTTCGTTGGGCAGTCCTTTGACTTTAGCATCACGAGCTAGCTTGTTCATTATTTTGAAGTTCAGATGACTCAGTCGTCTATGCCACAACCATGCTGTTGTGTCATCTGACCTTGTGTGTGCTAGCATATAGGCTTCAGGTTCGGCGGTATTCCATTCAGCATAATACATGTTTCTTCGCCGCGACCCTGATAACACAGTTTTTCCCTATGATCTATTGCAGTTCCTATTTTCAATGTTCCGTATCCCCTTATGTAACCTTTGGAGTTGTCACCGAACTCAATTTTGGCTCCATCTTCCTGAATATAGTCGGTCAGTAGGCTCTTCTGATGTGTCATGTGTCTTGTGCATCCACTGTCGACAATCCAAGGGTCCTGTTGCACCTGCAAAACAAAATTAGATTCAGGTACCCTTTGAGTTCAGTTTGGGTCCTTAATGGTTAGATTTTAGGATCCAAATTTGTCTGACAGCCCTGGTGGCTTCAGACTTCATCTTTCCCTTGTTGTCAATAGTCTACTCCACTGAACTTGGAGTAGCTGACTTCTTAGACTTTTGTGGTTCAGCTTTCTTCTTCTTCTGAACCTTAGGGCTTTTGACTCTTGGCTCATAGTAGTATGATCCGTACTGAGCTGGATGAGTCAGTAGATGGTGGTCATATTGTTCAGCCCACCTGACCTTCTTGGTTCCCCCTGAGTTTGATCTTGGTGTCTTGGGGGCTAGAACCATAGGTTATTTTCCTGTTGCTAGACTGAGGTGCTTGTATCTTCTGCTTATTCTTTGTCTGAGGGGATTTAAATTCTGCATGTTGAGTTATCCCCTAGATAAACCTGTCAGTCAGCTTGTTGGAGCTTTTCTGTCCAGAAGTGGAGGCTTCACATGTGTAACCAAGTCCTTCTTTGGTGGCATGTGGTCTCTGTGCTCGTAGTAGCTTCTCCAACTTCTCCTTTGCTCCAATATATTGCTCGGTCATCAAGGTTCTCCACACCTCATCACTCTTCCTTAGAGCTTCATATTCAGATTTTGCTGGTGCGAGAGTTTCCTTGAGATTAGCAATTTCAGTCTCTTTCTCAGAGATATCTTTGGTCAGCATTGAGATCTGTGCTTCTTGATCATGAGACTTAGTCATCAGAGAGTTAATCTCTTCCTTCAGTGTCAGAATAAGTCATTTAGACTCAGTAGAGTCCTGACTTCTCCTTGAAAGTCTCTGATTCTCTGCTTTCAGGATATCCATCTCCTGAATAGTCTTACTGAATTGCTGGCTCATTTGAATTTGCTCTTCAAGCAAATCTTCATATGCAAGAACCACATCCAGTGGTTCTCCTGCAACAGAGCTTGTGTCGTGTGTGCCAGGTGAAGAGGGGCTTATAATGGGTTCAGAATTTACCTCAGCCTCTTCTCCGGCCATTAAACACGGTTCAGCATCTCCAGTCTCGATTGCCATGAATATGGCAACGGCGTTAGACGATTCCATGAACAGTTCTTCATCGCTTGAGCAATCAGACAACTCTCCAACTATGTAGGCTTGCCTCTTTTTCACGAATTTATCGCGTCTGGCTTTCTATTAAGCTCTTTCAGCTGCTGAGAGTTCAAGACATTCGTATTGATAGTATCCTGGTTTCTTGCAGTTATAGCATACTGAGGTTCTGCTATCCCTTCTGGATGTTTCTTTTTGTTCCACGGGGGCAGCTTCAGTATTCTTGCAATCAGGTAGAGATTTAGATTCACTATTCGAGCGATGATTATCTCTCTTACCTTGATATTTTTGGGAAGCCTTTTTCATCTTCCGTCTGAACATTTCCTTCTCCTTCTGGTATTTCACCGCGAGGAGAGCATACTTCTCAGCCAAGTTGTCAGCAGTAGGTATGGTCACTGAGCTTCCAGCTAACTGGCTTGTTGCTGAGGGACTTGCTCCGGGAGTACTGGCTGATGCCTAATAAGCATGATCCATTGCCACTTCAGCTTTAGCACCGGGGGTATGTGGGAGGTTGAATTCGAACTCCTCAGCTTTAAGTTCTGAAAATATATAATCAGGAGTAGCAGAATTCAGGTCAGTTCTCCTCATACACGTAGCAAAAGAGTACAACTTGGGCCTGCTGAGAGCCCTTAGAATTTTGGTGTTGGTCTCCTTGTTGCTGAACATCTTCCCCAGTCCGTTGATGATGTTAATCTGATTTGTAAATCGAGCGCTGAAATCATCTATGGACTCCCGAGGAAGCGTAGCGAATGCATCGAGTTTTTGCAGCTCTAACTCCAGTTTGTTCTCTTTAATCTGTGGAGTTCCTTGGCTCAGCACCGCGAGAGCATCCCATAGCTCCTTTGCTGTCTTGCAGTCATGTACTCTTCTGAGATAAGAGTCACTGAGTGTCATCAGTATAGCATTGCGAGCGACTCGGTTTGTGCAGTTTCTTCTCTTGAGGACTGAAGAGGCTTTTGTCTTTCGCGACTTTGGGTCTGGTTCTGGCACCGCCTGCTCCGTCCACTACAAGTTTGACTGAGTCGATCATCGGAACAATGGGGTCTTTCTCCAGAACTTCGGTCATGCTATCGTGTAGCGAAGTTAGATGTGCCTCCATCCTTATGCGCCATACTGCATAATTTTATGTTGAGAACATTGGCACGGTCTTAATCCCTGAAATATCAGCCACTGAAAGAAACAGGATATAGGATGCAGTGAAGAGATGCAAGATGCAGTAAAAATGGGTTTTCTAGGATCTTTGTTCGAGATAGACCAGTTTCAGAGAACAATGATCAGTTAAGAACACTGAGCTCTGATACCAATTGTTGGTCCTGAGACGTAGTTTAGGTGTAGGGGGGGGGTGAATACACCTGAATACAAATTTCTTCCTCAAACATGAAGTCAGCTCAAGCTGAGTTTGCTACTGACTGAGTCAGACAACTAAATATGCTTCAGATCGCGTGGGCAAGAAAAACTTCAACTGAGTTCAGCTCTACTGACTTTAGTCAGTCGAACAGTCGTTCAGTATCAGAGTATGTGCGGAAGTGTATGCCCTATCAAACGTCTCAGTTAGAAAACACCGGTTTTATGCTGAGTTTTATGAAGTACAGTTTTGAATGCAGTATGAGCAGTTAAAGAAAACAGTAAATCAACACAGCAATTTTTAAAGTGGTTCGGACATACTGGGTCCTACGTCCACTGTCTTGACCAAAGCAGGATACTTGTTATATTTATACTGAGCAAGTCTCAGTTGGTCAGTTCACTGGACAAACACAAAACTTGAAGCTTATACTGAGCAAGTTCTTAGTGATCTGTGTGCTGGACAGATTCTCTACTTATAGTCGTAGTGACTTTTGTAGGGGTTTCAAACTTTAAGAGTTTGAGTCTTCTCCAACTAAGAGGAAATTCTTACAAATAAGAACGGTTTCACAAGGATGTGAACTTCCTCGAGGTTTCTAAGCTATAGATATTACAATGAAGCTTGCTTAGATAAGAGAACGAGAACAAATATAACTCTAAGTGATGAACTAAAAGGGTTCTTCAATGGATGCTAGTTCTTCACTGGATTCTTCGTTGAGAGTGTTAAGAGTTTGTGCGTAGATAGCTTGGGTTCCCGGTGTCGTCTCTGCATGGCGACTTCTCTTATTTATAGTCGTCGATGGTGAATAGATCCGTTGGAGGGAGGTCTAGCCACGTGTCGAAACGACAAGGAAAACGGCTCCTTTATTTTGAACGTTGGTGAGTAGGTGCACTGTAGAGATTCTCCTCTTTTCAGACCGAGAGCAGCTTTTGTCAGAGCAATAGATCGTTGTCGGCTCCTTATTGGTCGAGGTAGATTGGTAGGTGAGACTTGTCAAACATTAAGGTTGACTTCCTGTGAATCCTTGAACCTTCAACTAAAGTGACTTCCTACTGACGTTCTTTTGAGCATTCAGTGCATGGACACGAATTCCTAAGCAAATTCAGTTGGTGGATGGTTGTCCAACTGAGTTCTTCGATCCTGAGTTCATCGGCTGAGTGCGAGGTCTTCTACTGAATCCTGCAGCTACTGAAGTCTAGCCTACTGAGTTCTAACAACTGAATTCGACTAAGCTATTACAGATGCGAAGGTACAACAGTCAGCTAGGGTTTTGGGATTTATCAAATCTATCGATTCATCTATTGAATTCTTATCCCAACAGTCATATTTGTCACATGTCAATACCCATGCAGTGTGGTACACACAAAGATATACGAACATGATAAACCCAAACTTTTATGTTTATTAAGTTATTAGGTTTGTGCATATAAAAGATATAACAATTATGAAAAAAATATAAGGATTATATACGCTTCATATTTCTATTAGTCATTCTTCCTACCAAATCCGCAATTTATAATATCTTAAATGGTAGTTTCGGTATTATACATTAATTATTTTGGCAAAACCAACTTAATTAATCAGTATAACATACAATTTTTAAATCAAACAATTTAGAATGTGTATTAAAATCGAGAATAGGGGCCAAAGGGCAATCAAACTATATAAATCGAATTTCTATTTTTCTTTATGTGACGCAAAACTCAGATTCACTACTCACGCTATACATTAGTAAATTTCGCTCTTGTGTTATTAGATTTGTGATCGTTGTATCACACCAAATAAATTTCTACAAAAAATATCACTTAAATTAGTATAGTCAACATGGTATCGAACACAAGAAACGAAGATTAGCATGCAAGTCCTACAATCTATGGGGGTTTGGTTATGGAAGCAAGCAAACTTGGGGGGTTTTATAAGTTAATTTGTCATAACAAAAGCATGAAATAAATATAAACACAGGTGTAAATATGATAAAGAAAATGGACCAGGAAGATGATCCATACACACGGTTTCCTGATTCTCAATTCTAAAGATTAATTAACCCCTAAAAATCAACTAATCATGGGCTGCCGTAATTAAAATGACACATCACTTTTTCCCCTTAATTATTTGGTGGACATCGAAACAACTACTTCCCTACTTTAGTTACATCCTAGTTGGTGGGAAACCAATAGATTTAGCACCTAGACAACCTTAAGAACTAAGGGAACCTAAATTACAATCCTACTCATATGATGGGCATTTAATAGTCTCATACCGAATTAATCCGACTGTTCGAAGAACAACCATGCTAGAACTCAAAGCATATCCAACGAAGGACTTAGTGCACAGATAGAACATCTGATTTAGTTATTCTCTCTAGAGATACCTTGTTCTCAATCTCTACTCTAAGCCATCATTTTAGATTATACGCTTAGAAACTGCAGGAGTTCATATTCTTTGAACTGTTCTTATTGTAGGAACTCCTCCTTAGTTGGAGAAATTCAAACCCTGTGTTTGAAACCCTGTAAAGTCACTAAGACTATAACTAGAGATCTGTCCGGTGAACGGATCGACTGAGACTTGCTCAGTATAATCAATACAAGAGCTCTTGCCTTCTTCAAGACAGTGGATGTAGGATCTTGCGTATCCGAACCACTTTAAAAACTGACTATGCATTTACTATTTCATTGTTTTGCTGTTTCACTCTGCATAAAACTGATTTGCTAAAATTTATAAGTCAGATTTTTCAGTAAAACTGAATACATGCACAAGCATAACTTGAACCACTTTCAGTAATAACGTTTTTAAAACAAGAGATGATAAAATTGGGCCTACACATTCCGCACTTATTCATCTATTGAATCTACTGTGGACTAACTGAAGTTAGTAGATAGTGTTCGGTATATTGAATCACTCTGCCCACGTGATCTGAAAGTTAACTTGGCAAGCTGAATCCTTTAGCGAGCAAACTAAATAGTATATTAACTTTCGGGTTTGAGTTGAAACTTGGACTCAGGTGTATTCACCCCCACCCTCTACACCTAAAGACTCTTATTTAGACCAAAACATGATAGACTGAGACTTAGTTATAGTCCAAAGTGACTTTACAGGTTCAAAACGCAAGGTTTGAGATATTTCCAACTTGAAGGGGTTCTTTTACAATAAGAACAGTTCAATAAATGAACTCCTTCAAATCTAAGCGTGTGATTTCTCTTAGTTAGCTTAGGAAAATAGAAAGAGAACTAACTACTCAAAAGCGAAGAACGAAAGGGTAAATATATTTGAATTTCCTCGTTGCGTATGGTTTAAATGAGCTAGAGTATATACATTTCATATCTTGTGTTCTCGGTCCTTCAAAGCAATGCAGATCGTCTCTATTTATAGTTGTGTCGGGTGAATAGATCCGTTGGAAGATGGCATAATCACTATAGCTAGACGACTAGCAAATGGTCTTCTCTTTAATTTGAATTCACTGTAGTGATTCTCTCACTTTCCAGGAATTTAGAGCTTTCTTGCAACTTTATGTTAGATAGGGTACAGTGTTGACAAGCTTCTCATTAGTCAAGATTTGTCTGGTAGGTGAGGCTTGTTCAAACTCCAAGAATGATACTGAGTTGGCTTCCTCCGATAAGAATCCTCTTACGCTTTATTGAATTGATAGCTCTACTGACATTTCTTTGACTTCAGTTAGTGGGACCATTGAGCAAGGGCTTCTATTTTAGACTTAATCGATCCTCGTATTTAAGATAGAAATATCTGTTAATTAACTAAGCTCACTGACAGCTTAAAAAAATTAACATCTTATTATGTTCCTAAGTAGTACCACTCGACCTCATTAACACACCTGAACTTAATCAACTGGTCGGGTTTAGTGTGCTAATCCTTACGAGTTCCTCTAGGAATATTATCAACTCATTTTACAAGGATACGGTTGCAAGATACAGACAACCAGCCTGAGCTACAAATGACTACTAACACCTAAAATACGTAGATCCAGTCGCGATAATGTTCACCATAGTAGGTCGAATTGATAGATAGCCAAATGCGTTCAGCTGAAGTCTTACCAAGCTTAAGACCAGCTAAGTCACCGAGATCTTGGCTCTCCACTAAGGCCAGTCAGGAGAACACATCTCACTGTGATCCATCAATACACCACCTTAAGTGTACCAGTAAAGACAAGAAGCAAAGACAAGTCACTTCTTATCTAAACTGCAGCTTAAAACGACAACTTATCCTTAAGTTGTCTCAGCTCTGATAACTGTTTATATCTTGTCAGTCCAACCAATTTGTGTAGTCTTCTGTGATACCCGACACACTACACAAATCTAACTTTATACAAGATAAAGGATTACATGTGAAAATATATATATTTATCAGATAGGAGAATAAAATAGTGGTAAGGACAAAAACACATTGTAAACAAGCATAAAACTTGTTTCCGTATATAAAATCCCAACAAAATCTGCATATTCACAACATTAAACAGACAAATTAAATGGATAAATGAGCTTCAAATCTAGGCTTATCAATACTGTATAAACATTATATTATAATTATGGTCCATTAGTAATTGTATTGTTAATGGGCTTCTAATAAATTAATTTTCATCCCATAATATAATTAATAATAACTGGGCCACCTATTATCAATTAATTGGTCCAACCAATTAAATCCAGATAAATATTTCCCACATTATTAAATAATGTATATATACATTAACCTATTAATAATAATTTATGAGACAGCAGAATAAATACTGGGCATCTATTTGAGGCCAGACGAGGGATCCAATACAAGAAATAAAGTCGAGCCTCAATTTAATTAATTATCTATGCTTAGCCAGAGCAAAATTAATTAAAAAAAAACAAATTCATTTCACTAGAGAATTCGTGCTAACTTACCCCATTATCCCAACTTGAGCATGGGCTTGTATTTCAGAGTTAATTGATTCCCGTATTTAAGAAATAAATATCCGTTAATTAATTAAGCTAAATAACATCTTAAATAAATTAACATTATATTCCTGAATAGTACCACTCGACCTTATTTATACACATGAACTTAATCAACCGGTCGGGTTTAGTATGTTAATTCTTACGAGTTCCTTAATGGGTATTATCAACCCAATTAACAAGGATACGGATGCAAGATACAGATAAGCAACTTGAGCTACAAATAACTACTATCACCCAAGATATGTAGATCCAGTCGCGGTGACATTCACCATAGTAAGTCAATGTGATAGATCGCTAAGTGCACTTAGCTAAAATATTGTCAAGCTTAAGACCAAATTAAGTCACCGAGATCTTTGGTTCTCCACTAAGGTCTGCTAGAGGAACTCATCTTACTGTGATCCATCAATACACCACATTCAGTGTACCAGTATAGACAAGCAGCCAAGACAAGTCACTTCTTATGTAAACTGCAGTTTAAACCGATAACTTGTCCTTAAGTTGTCTCAGCTGTGATAACTGTTTATATCTTGTTAGTTCAATCAATTGTGCAATCTTTTGTGATTTACAACACACTACACAATCTAATTCTTATACAAGATAAATGACCAACATGTGCGAATATAATTAATCAGATAAGAGAATAAAACAGTGGAAAGGAAAAACACATTGTATACAAGCAAAATGTTGCTTCCAGTATACAAAATTCCAACATAGAACACATTTCATTATGATCCGTCAATACATCACCTTCAGTGTACCAGTATAGATTAGCAGTCAAGACAAGCCACTTCTTATCTAAACTGCAGCTTAAACCGACAATTTATCATAAAGTTGTCTTAGTTGTGATAACTGTTTATATCTTGTTAGTTCTACCAATTGAGTAGTCTTATGTGATCTACAAAACACTATAATCTAACTTTTATACAAGATAAATGATTAAACATGTGTAGATTAAAGTAAATTATTAAAAAGTTAATGACATAATTGTATTTGTTATTAAAAAAGTTGGATAAAATAATCTTTTTCTATATTATCACATTAATTAGACATATTAAAGTTAGTGAAAGATTTAATTAGACACAAAAAAATTGTTAATAAGTATATAAATTTGGGACAAACGAAAAAGGAAAATAGACATATATATTTGGGACGGAGGGAGTATACTTTATTGAGTTTCAATTGCTATGATTAGTGATGGTAGAAGACGTTTAAAACAAAAAATAACACTTTTAATGACACTTTTATTTAAAACAACGTATACATTCATACTTTTATGATATAATAATAATAATAATTTTACAAATCCATCTGTACACAAAGGAATGAGTGCATAATTTATAATAAAAATATATATTTTACTCTTAACCGTCGGAAATCATCATTACTCCAATATATTGTGTTGTTACCAAAATGCCAGGACGGAATATTCGGACAAGCACCAACTGTACCGGAATTCCATTTTACTGCAGCCACACGAAAAATCATGAGAAGGCAATCAATTTTGACAATATGCAAATAAAATAAAAATAGATGTAATTTGCTCGAACCATCATCACTAACTCAGGTCTCAGTATCGATAGTTTCATTTATTCATTTTCAGCCAGTCATCTTTGTATTTTATAATAGAATTTATTATGTGCGATGGATGACAATCATTCTATAGTATGTTCTAAAGTTGAAATGATTGACATCCAAAGAATTTATAAAAAGCCTAAATTTGATTTATAAAAAGCCAAAAATTGATTTAAAATTAAAAAAAAAAGTATGTATGGAATAAATATTTTGATCGTGATAAATTTTCGTTTACTTAAGAAAGTATCAAAGTAACTAATATAGCAGTATTTTATATTAAGGTAAAATATGTTGAGTTGTATTTTAGCCTGTAAAATGTGTTGAGTAGAATTTAATATGGTCTTTATCGTTTCGAACTCATAACTTTCCGACCACATACTATTCATTTTAACCTATGTTATCCCACTATACAACCATATGTCACAATTTATACAAAGGTAAAATGTACTGAGTTTATATCCCATCAATACTTTATACTGAATTTATTTTATTTCCTCACGGTACAATGAATTCTCGTTGAATTTACTAAATCCACACCTTCAAATATGATTTTCATAAACTGCAAATGGGACTCCTTTCTAACATACTCCTCATCGGCACCCCTAAAAAAATGATTAAGACAAGATTTTCTTGGATTTAGCGATGTGTACATAATTATGGTCTAAACACCAATTTCGTTACATGGGTGTATGTACGTGTCACATGTTCGGCAAAAGCTGCTTTAATTTAACGGGAAATTCCACATTATCTGACACTTTAGCAGAATCGTACGTCCGGATCGAGCAGTCCCCACGGTTCAAACTGGTGTTTCTTTTCCATTTCTTGCATAAACGCTTCCAAACTTTCCACTGGTTTGTGTTGTGATGGATGGCTATTTGAACACCTTTTCTATCATTGATATGGTGTTTTCCTGGTTGTTTGTAGTGACACGAAACTCACGCACCACACTCTAACTTTTGTGTGGCATCTAAATGTTATTAAAAAATTAAGTGTGAAGAAATGTAGCGACAATAAAACCAAATGTTAGTATAAATACTATAACAACATAACAAACAACATATGAAAAATAGTGAAAATAACGAAATGCAAACCGAGGCAAGAGTTGGACTCTTTCTCCGCAAGACGATAATGCTCCGCTACTCGGTGCAAGTGGTCTATAGCACTCGTCTCCAAGATACAACGGCTTTTCGATTACGAGTAGTTGCACTACTTGTCGTAATTTCGGCGAACTACTTGATATCTCGGGACTAAGGAGATACTAATTAATTTATATGTATGGAGTGAAACAATAGGGATAAAGGAAAGAAGAATGAATCATATTTTTCGGATTGTTTTTCCTTTACTACAAATCATTTTATTTATAGATTTGAAGCACCCATTCATAAAAGACACAACTCTTCGTAATGGACACAACTCTTCACAATAAGATGAATTGTGAATGGTTGCATTTGTTCAACTTCCAAGTACCTCTTGACATGAACCAACATATCTCTTCATGAATCAACACATTCGTTCATCATTTAATTTATGAAACAATGTTCCATTCCACGAAGTAACGTGTCCATTCATCTAGGAACCAACGCATCCTTTCAATTCTTCCCATAAATCTCATGAACTAATGCATCCTTTAAATTAATTAATTTAATAATCTAATTTCCATTATTAAAATTCTAACAATCCCCCACATGGAAGTTAGATTATTAAATGCAAATGCAAAATGTTATGCAAACCAAAGTCCCAATGACCTATTATTGCATCAGGATAGGTAGTTTTTTGCTTTGAACCTTCCTTAGTACTCCCTCCGTCCCATTATTTATGTCCCATTGGGACTGGGCACGGTAATTAAGATAATGAAGGTAAATGTGTAAAGTTGTGGTGTAAAAGTATAAAGGGGTGGGGGTCCACTTGCTTAGATTGATTGTGGATCACTCATTTATTTCCTTATTTGGTATGGGACATAAATAATGGGACAACCAAAAAAGGCAAGTGGGACATTAATAATGGGACGGAGGGAGTATAATGTTATCGGATTTACTCGCTGCTCGGTGAACGTGATGTCTTGAACCGGTCAGCTTTCGTATAAACCAAGACAATAACATATACACAATAATAGATACAATATCTTTCGTTCTCACGTTGTGTCCATTTTGGCCTTGGACCATATATTGGATTCATAAGTGTTTTTCTATTTGAAGCGGCCACACTTCTCACTTATATAGGTGATCTCCTATATATAGGTGATCTCCTATAAAGAGTATCCTGCCATACTCCACCAATAAGGCTATAGGAATCATTAAAAGCTTATACGCTTACCCTTTTACCACAAGCTACAGGTTTGCACATAGGGCAGCTTCGAAAATGTATTGTAAGTTGTGTTCCAAGTGCACAACTTGAACATTCTTAACTTAGTTGTCTCTTTGAACCATGTTCATGGGATCTCCAATCATCATGGTAGAGTTAGCATTAAGAGCGTTCTTTTAGTGTGGATTTTAATCTCATTCCCCTTACTGCATTGTACAATTGATCACGATTCATACCTTTAGTAAACGGATCTGCAATATTGTCTTTTGACTTCATATAGTCAATACATATAATTTCAGTAGTGATCAATTGTCTAACGGTATTGTGCCTTCGACGAATATGTCGAGACTTACCATTATACATACTACTTTGTGCTCTCCCTATTGCATATATAATATCACAATGTATCAAGACGGGAGGTACGGATATTTCCCAACAAGGAATATCCTCTAAGAAGTTTCGTAGCCATTCGGCTTCTTCGTATGTAGTCGCTATGATGTCATGCATCATACGCTATGCGTTTTTGCTCATCTTTTTCATCTTCCCCCACAATTGGAGGTGTCTCTTTCAATAATCGAGACAAATTCCAAGTAGTTAAATAAAATAACATTTTAGATTGTCAACGCTTAAATTCAGAAATTTGGTTGTTTGTTGTCGTTGTAAAGTTCGGCGGCATGTTACTACTGCTTGTCATTACTTGGACAAGGGGATCGGGTACATCACTGCTACTTGTCGTCATTTCTTCAACACACTTATCGTCTTGCGATTGTTATTAAAAAATTAGGTGTGAAGAAATGTAGCGACAATAAAACCAAATGTTAGTATAAATACTATAACAACATAACAAACAACATATGAAAAATAGTGAAAATAACGAAATGCAAACCGAGGCAAGAGTTGGACTCTTTCTCCGCAAGACGATAATGCTCTGCTACTCGGTGCAAGCGGTCTATAGCACTCGTCTCCAAGATACAACGACTTTTCGATTACGAGTAGTTGCACTACTTGTCGTAATTTCGGCGAACTACTTGATATCTCGGGACTAAGGAGATACTAATTAATTTATATGTATGGAGTGAAACAATAGGGATAAAGGAAAGAAGAATGAATCATACTTTTCGGGTTGTTTTTCCTTTACTACAAATCATTCTATTTATAGATTTGAAGCACCCATTCATAAAAGACGCAACTCTTCGTAATGGACACAACTCTTCACAATAAGATGAATTGTGAATGGTTGCATTTGTTCAACTTCCAAGTACCTCTTGACATGAACCAACATATCCCTTCATGAATCAACACATTCGTTCATCATTTAATTTATGAAACAATGTGTCCATTCCTCGAAGTAACGTGTCCATTCATCTAGGAACCAACGCATCCTTTCAATTCTTCCCATAAATCTCATGAACTAATGCATCCTTTAAATTAATTAATTTAATAATCTAATTTCCATTATTAAAATTCTAACACTAAATTCCTCCTTGCCTCTTCTCAATTTCCTTTTGTTGTTTTCCTAGAATCAAAAAAGTGTTTGAAGCTGGAGAGCCCTTTTCTCTGCAATTTTGTTTGTGGAAGTTTTTAAGAATCTTGAAGCCATTGGTGCAACTTCCATGGCTTCAACTGAAAAGAGTTTTTCTCTATCACCACCTCATCTTGCTTCGAATTTAGAGCGAAGGGCTCCCTCGAGACACTCAATCAGGTGTTTAGCTAATAGGGATTCTACAGCTGCATTATCTTCTGATTCTGTGAAAGTTAATTGGGCAGTAAATGGAGCAGTGAAGGAGGAGATAGAAAAAGAAGGTTTCAGTTGATGTGGGTAACGGTCATGTGAGTGAAAACAAGAGAGAGAAGGTAAAGTTGGAAGCCTTGTGGGATGACGGATATGGGACTGTGTTGGGTTATGAGTCAGTGGTTTGTCTTAACAACCACCTAGAGGATACTTAGTATTATCTTTATCAGTAGTTCTTGTAATATGACCTATTTGTTTATCGGTAATGGGGGGAAATCATTGTGTTTCATTACTATGGAATTGAAGATCCCAAAACCGTCTTGTATCCTTTATGTAGTGTCGATAGGACTAGATGATGTAATTGGCTAGACGGGTTATATTTTTCATTATCATTTTGTCTAAGTCCTGTACGGGGTAAAATGTTTGATTGATCTTCAGTAGGAAGTTACCTTCCAGAACCCCACGTCATCAGTGTAAGAGCTTGTGTTCTCAAGTCATCAGCTGACCTCGCTCAGTAAAAGACATCTCATCAGCTGACCTACATCAGTAGGAGAACACTGTATTCAAGCTCAGTACCTTCAGAGTCATCAGCTGATCCCGCTCAGTAGAATTTTTGCTATCAGCAGACTTAAACGAAGAAGACAGAGATCTTATCAGGTCTACTGTATCCGACAGGAAATGACCCAAGTCTAACTTCATTCGAAAGTCAGCAGAAGATCATACGAGGATGAGTGAGAGTCAACTCCGATGAAGACCAATGTCTGACAAGTCTCAGCTACCACAAACCTCGACCAATGGGAAGCAATCTAAGTTCTACCTACTCTGACCAACTAAAGCTGCTCTCATGCACAGTAATCAACAACTCTGCTGCCACACTTCGAACTTATGGCCGTTTTCCTTGGACGTTTGTGACACGTGGCATCGTCCTCTCCAACGGACAAATGCCTGGGTCACAACTATAAATAGAGAAGCATTTCCAAGCTCCACGTACGGGATATAAAAAGGGATTACACGCTCAAGCTTTCGAAACACTCTAGCGCCTTTCACGAAGATCCAGCGAAGAACTTGTCTTATTAGAATATTTCTAGTTCTTATCTCTAGAGTTATTTCTTTAGATCCCTCTTCTCCATCTAAGCTCAATCGTTCATATCCATAGCTTAGAACCTTCGAAGGAGTTCACATTTCGTGAATGTTCTTATTGTAAGAACTCCTTCACTGTTGGAGAAAATCCCTCCCCTTCTTGGATTGTAAAGTCGCTAAGGACTATAACTTAGAAGGGTATGTCCAGTGCACAGAAACCTTGTTGAGGCTTGCTCAGATTAATCAACAAGACCTCTTGTTCAGCAGGACCGTGGACGTAGGATCTTGCGTATCCGAACCACGTTAAAAATCGCTTGTTTCATTTACTGTTTTTTTTCGCACTGCATACAAAGCATCTTACAAACTCATACTTTGCATAAAACGTATTTGAAAAGTGCACTAGCCAAAATAATTTGGTTTACGAAAAAAACACGTTTTCAACTAAGACGAAGTCTTCGGGCCCTACACACTTATCCGCACTCATTCTCCGACTGAGAATCAAATACTGACAAAAGTCAGTAGGAGAGACTCAGTAGTTGACCCACTCTGTCCCGCGATCAGAAGGTTACTATTTGGCAATGTTCATCACTCGCAACCTACAGCTCAACTGTCCTTCGAGTTTGAGAAAAAGAAACTTGTACTCAGGCGCATTCACCCCCCCCCTACACCTGACACTCGTCTCCGGACCAACAATTGGTATCAGAGCACTGGGTGTTCTTCTGATCATCGGTTCTGAAAATCTGGTCTACTCGAATAGATCTTGAAAACGTTTTTCACTACACAAGCATCTCTTCATACATCCTTATACTCTCATCCATAATATCTGATATGTCAGTTATTCGGATGGTATCGATGTTCTCTGTGGAGAACTACACGGTATGACGCGTAAGAATGGAGGCGCACCTTACATCGCTGCACGACAGCATGACTAACGTCCTAGAAACAGGACCTATCATTCCCATGCTCGACAGCGTTCAATATGCAGTTGTGGGAGGTGTAGGAGCACACACTGGTGCTAAAGTTGCAAAAGACAAATCAGCCTTCACGCCCGAAGAGGAAAAGCTGCACAACCTCGACCGAGTTGAGCGGAATGCAATCCTGACTACGCTCAGCGATTCACACCTCGGGAGGGTGTAAGATTGCGAAACGGCAAAGGAACTTTGGGATGCCCTGGCTGTACTGAGCCAAGAAACCCCGTAGATAAAAGAAAACAAGCTCGAGCTAAAGCTACAAAAGTTCGATACTTTTGCCATAGAGCCCAACGAAACCATTGACCAGCTTAGCGTCAAATTTACAAACCAGATCAATGTGATCAACGGGCTGGGGAGGACGTTCACCAACAAAGAGATGAACACGGAGATCTTGAGACCGTTACCTCGACTGAAGTGGCTTCCTTTTGCTACTTATTTACGTTGCTCAGATCTAAATGCTCTAACTCCTGATGTTATATTTTCATAATTAAAGATGGAGGAATTCGAGCACAACCTACCCCAACGATGTTCCAGTGCTCCAGCTGACACACAGATAGATCATGCCTACAAAGCAACAGTCAGCAATACTGGAGTCAACCCCATTTCTTCCAGCAAGACAGTAGCTATGACAGATGTTAAGTCTTCCGAAACCTCTGCTACTGATCAGCTTGCTCTCATGGCTCTCAAATATCAAAGAGAAAAGGAAAGAGTCAGGAAGCTGAAGAAATATCACAGAGATTCTCCCTCAGGTAAAAAGGATTATCGAAAAAGGGAAGAATCTAAACCATCTACTGATTGCACCAAAACCTGCTGCTAGTCCATCCAACGACTCAGCTAGAAAAGGCGGCAGAACTTCTGTATGCTACAACTGCAAGAAGGAGGGACATTATCAGTACGACTGTCCCGAACTCTCAGCTGCTCAACGAGCAGAACGGTAGGCCAGATGCAAAAAATTTGCCCGAAGAAGGCAGGCCTATATCGCCAGAGAGATATCCGATGACTCAATCGAGGAAGATACATTTATGTATCCTTCTAAATAAGCTGCATTTGTCGCCGTTGAGATCGGAGAAACAGATCCTGAATCAACAGCTGAATATTGGCTGATGGCCGGAGAAGAGGCTGAGGTAAACTCAAAACTTAATATAACCTCCTCTTCACATAGCACACACGACACATGCTCGGTCACAGATGAACCTCTAGACATAGTACAGGCATATGACGATCTACTAGAGGAGCAGATTCAGCTGAGCAGAGAGTTCAGCAGAACTATTCAAGAATTGGAACAGGTAAAGGCTGAAAATAGAGACTTTCTTCTGATTATCAGGTCTCTACTGATTCTGAGAATCTAATTGTGAGACTCAAGGAAGAGATTGAATCTCTAATGACTAAGTCTCAGTTTCTAGAAACTCAGCTATCAGTTCTGACTAAGGACAATTCTGAGAAAGATAATGAGATAGCCCGACTCAGTCAGAGACTTGCAGAAGTTGAAAATGATTACGAATCACTTCGGAAAAGTGATGAGGTATGGCGAGGTTTGATGACTGAACAGTACCTAGGAGCTAAAGAGAAGTTGGAAAGCATGCTCAGAGCTCAAATGCTACTAGCCATGAAAGAAGGACTTGGCTACACTCATGAAGCTTCCACTTCAACATCTAAAAGCTCAGAAATGCTGGCTGATAGGTTCGTCAGAGGGAAAGTTCAGGTTATTGAACCAACAACTCAGGCGAAAAACAAACAGAAGATGATTGCACCTCAGCCGAGCAACAAGAATCAAATGACCAAAGGTTCTAGCCCCAGGACACCACTATCAAACTCAGGGGGAACCAAGAAGGTCAGGTGGGCAGAACAGTACATCGAACCACTGTATGAGCATCCAGCACAGTATGGTTCGTACTTTTATGAGCCTAGGGTCAGGAGGAGCACAAAACCTCAGAAAAAGAAAGCTCTTGAACCCAAAACTACCAGGAAGTCAGTATCTCCAAGTCCTGTGGAGAAAAAGGCTGACAAGGTTCAGAAGAAGAAGTCTCAGACTCCTAAGGTCCCGAGACAGATCTAGGTCACAAGATCACCAACTAACGCTTAAGGACCCAAACTGAACCAAATGGTACCTAAAACTGTTTCTATTTTGCAAGTGTATAAGGACCCTTGGATTGTGGACAGCGGTTGCTCGAGGCACATGACATATCAAAAGAGCCTGCTGACCAATTATGTACAAGAAGATGGTCCCATAATTAAGTTTGGTGACAACTCTAAAGGCTATACAAGGGGATATGGGACACTGAACATTGGGACTGCTTTAGTTCCAAGAGTAACATATGTTGAAGGACTTCAACATAATCTCCTTTCTGTCAGTCAAAATTGTGATAATCTGAATAGAGTTATCTTTGACGCTGGTTTCTGTGATGTTGTTGACAAATCTACAGGGAAAACAATGTTATCAGGTTCGCGGAAGAAGAATATCTACGCTGCAAATTGGAAAACCGCAGAACCTGAGGCTTGCTTACTTGCTCAGACGAAATCCAGTGATAAAACAGGATGGTTGTGGCACAAGAGGCTCAGTTTCCTAAATTTCAAGGCAATGAACAAGCTAGCCAATGAAGCTTTTATCAAAGACAAAAAATTGTGAAGCGTGTTTGAAGGTAAAGCAGACAAAGAAAAGTAATCCACCAATTCCGTCACCTTCCACTGATGGAATCCTTCAACTGCTACACATGGACCTATTTGGGCCAGTTTCTCCAGTGACTATAAGAGGCAAGAAGTATGCCCTCGTCGTTATTGATGACTACTCAAGATATACGTGGGTCATCTTCATAGCCAACAAATCTGATGTCAAGATTGAGTTACCCAATCTGCCGAAGAAACTCAGTATGGAAAAGGATATCAAGATACAGAGAATACGCTCAGAACGAGGAGCAGAATTTCTCAACTCAGTAGTTAAAGAGTACTGTGATAAAGAGGGAATCAAGCACGAGACATCAGCAGCTCGCACCCATCAGCAGAACGAACTTGCTGAACGAAAGAACAGAACACTCAAAGAAGCAGCAAGAACGCTCCTAGCAGAATCTGGACTACCCTCAAAGTTCTGGGCTGATGTTACTGTCACCGCCTGTTACACTCGGAATCGCTCACTACTTACACAGTAACACATGAAGACACCTTATGAACTGTGGAAAGGGAGAATTCCTTCTATTTCTCATTTTCATATTTTTGGCTGTCCTTGCTTCATTCACAATAATGGGAAAGATCAGTTGAAGGTCTTTGATAGCAAATCTGATCAAGGAGTATTCTTAGGATACTCTCGAGTCACTAAAGCCTTTAGAGTCTTTAACTATCGGACTCTTTGCGTGGAGGAAAGCCCTCATGTTGTCTTTGATGAGTTTCT
>CM054812.1:19300499-19465236 GCA_028984105.1 Lavandula angustifolia | reverse complement strand
TAAAATAGGTTGATAATATCCCCTGAGGAACTCGAAAGGATTAACACACTAAACCCGACCGGTTGATTAAGTTCAAGTGTGTTAATAAGGTCGAGTGGTACTACTCAGGAATATAAGATTTTAATTAATTTAAGCTGTCAGTGAGCTTAATTAATTAACAGATATTTCTATGTAAAATACGGAGATCGATTAAGTCTAAAATACAAGCCCTTGCTCAATTTGGGATAAAGGGGTAAGTCATCACGGATTCTCTAGTGGAATGAATTTGTGTTTATTAATTAATTTTGCTCTGGGCTGATCATAGATAATTAATTAATTTGAGGCCCAGCTTTATTTATTAGATCCCTGATCTGGCCCAATTAGTTGCCTAGTTATTTATTGTCTCACAGAAATCATCATTAATGGATTAATGTATTTTTACATTATTTAATAATGTTATTTATCGGGAATTAATTGGATGGACCAATTAATTGATAAATATTAGTAGCCCAGTGAATTAATTAATTATATTATGAGTTAATTATGTGGAAGCCCATTAGAAATATAATTAAATTAATGGGCTACAAATATATTAATTTTATATTGGCTTTTGAAGCCTATATATATTAGTATTCTGTTCATAAACAGATTACACACACAACTTGCGCACGCGTGAGATGTGGAGAGACAATATTCTTAATTTTCTTCAGTTATCTGACCACCCAGATGAAGAAAATGGCCGGGACACAGATCAAAAGATCTGACACACGAGCAACAATCAGAGCTGCAACATGATTCTGATTGTTCTTAGGATACATTAATCGGCAAGAAAATCCTTTCTGCAGTGTGCTACGACGATCTGAATATTTGCCGATTACATGATTAAGTGAGGAACTGATTAACAAATATTTCCACTTCGAGATGTATAACCGAAAACAAAGTGAGGAACTTCATCCAAAAGATCTGCTTAAACTAATATTTCCACTTCATCACTGCAAAGTGATATAGTTTTCTGCAAAGAGGTTACTGAAGCCAATAATTCCATCAGTGATGTATAACCGAAGAGATAAACTACATGAATGAGGATTAGTTATCACTTTGTTTTCTGAAGAGATACATTTCTGCATGTATAACCGAAGAGATATTAGTTATCATGTATAACCGAAGAGATTATATATTAGTTTATCTCTTTACTTTGATGAACTTACATTGGATGAACCGAAGAGATATTAGTTATCATGTAATGAAGTTCATCCAATAATGTATTAGTTCATCCAATAATGTATAACACATTCACCAATAACTTCATCCAATAATGTATAACACATTCACCAATAACTTCATCCAATAATGTGTAACCGAAAAACTAATATTCAATATTCAATTCCATCAGTAAGAGATACTGAAGAAAACTACATGAAGAGATAAACTACATGAATGAAGTTCATCCAATAATGTATAACACATTCACCAATAACTTCATCCAAAAGAGATAAACTAATATTTAATCTCTTCGGTTATACATCACTTTGGGTGAATGTGTGGAATTATTGGATGAAGTTCATCCAATAATTCCACTCATGCAGTGCAGAAATTCCACTTCGAGATGTATAACTTACTTGCCGATTAATCTCAAAACTAGAAGAAAACTCATGGATGAAACTCATGTTGTTTAAGTGAGGAACTCATGTACAACAAAGTGAGATCTTTTCAGTGCTGCTGAAACAAAGTGAGGAACTGCAGAAAACTCATGTATAACTTCATGTTGTTTAAGTGAGGAACTTCATCCAATCATGTTGTATAACAACATGATTTACCTGTTTCAGCAGTCTCTAACATCTCCGAGTCAGTAGAGACCTGATAATTATTATTTAATAATGCAAGAATTATTTATTTGAAATTAATTAGCTGGACCAATTAACTGATAAATAGGTGGCCTAATACTTGTTAATTATATCATGGGCTGCATATTAATTTATTAGAATCCTATTAACAATATAATTACTAATGAGCCTCAATTATAATATAATGTTTATTAAGACATTATATTATAAATTCCTAAGACACACGTTTATGATCATTAACGCGAAAACATTATCACGATATTTTTTTGAGAGAACGTGAGATACATAAGTAGTTGTCATTCCTCTCAGATCTCTGTCCACATGGAGGAGAGGAAGGGTCGGGACACGGTCTAGAAGTTCCAGACACGAGTATGCAATTCGTTGCTGCAATCCTTCAAGAAGAAACTTCTACTGTTGTTAGTTTATGTGGATGGCATTTTGGTTACTGGTGAAGACTCAACAATGATAAAAGAATTCATCAACAACTTGTCTAAAGAGTTTGCCTCAAAAACGCTGGGAGAGGTCAGTTACTTCCTCAGGATATAAGTACAGAGAAATGGTTCATCGGGTACTCTCTATCAAGCAAAATACATTATGGAGTTTCTTCATAAAGCAAATATCACATATAGCAACCCTATTCCTTCTCCCTTTGACTCAAGGATAGAAGCTATCGCTGCAAGACAGGGCTCCTTTCTCTGATCCTACACTGTATAGAAATGTCATTATGGAGTTTCTTCATAAAGCAAATATCACATATAGCAACCCTATTCCTTCTCCCTTTGACTCAAGGATAGAAGCTATCGCTGCAAGACAGGGCTCCTTTCTCTGATCTACACTGTATAGAAATGTGGCTGGAGTACTTCAATACCTTATCCTAACCAAGCCAAATATAGCTTTTATGGTTAACAAGCTAAGTCAGTTTCTAAAGGCTCCAACAGAACTTCAATGGAAAACCATGTAAGGAACTCAAGATAGAGGCTAGTGTTCACTGCAGCTACTCAACTCAATCTCACTGGGTTTTCGGATGCAGATTGGGCTAGTTGCTCAGATGATATACGGTGTACTAGAGGTTTTTGTATTTTTCTTGGCTCAAATCTTGTTTCATGGTCTTATAGGAAACAAAAAGTGGTCTCTACAAGTAGTTCAGAGTCTGAGTGACTCTGAGTATCGTGCCATCGCAGACGCAACAATTGAATTGGTTTGGATCAAGTCGCTTCTGGATGAAATTGGATTCAAACTATCTTCCCTACCTATCCTTTGGTGTGATAACCAAAGTGGAACGACCATTGCATCGAATTCAGTTAACCATGGCCGTACAATACACATTGAAATAAATGTGCATTTTATTCGGGACAAAGTGTTGTTACACAAGCTTGATGTACGATATGTCCCATCTCAAGATGAATTGGCCCATATTCTTACAAAATCGCTCACAATCGCTCGGTTTTAAGAATTGATCAAGCAACTTCCTCTTGCATCGCTGGGGTAGAGTACCGAAGGAAGAAAGGAAGTTTGAGGAATATTAGATATAATAATTAAATTACTTAACAGTGAAAAAGCTATTAGTCAATTAAGAAAAGTAGTTAGGAATCTGTTACGCTGGCGTCATCACACTTCCGTTGATACGTTCTAATTGTGTATAAATACTCTACAACAATAAACTCACTCTTTCCAATTATCTCTTTTACATTTGATAAAATCCAATAAAGTTTAATTTCTTCGTGAGAAGATTAATACCCCTCCTTCCCAATTATCTTATCCAGTATACTATTTCGGGCCGTCCCAAATATATTGTCTAGCTTAATTTTTTTAGCAAATTAATACACATAATTTTTTTATGGGATCTATAACTTTATATCACTCTATACATGACTAAAAACTCTTATTGAAAATCGTGCTACAATCAAAGTGGACAAGATAATTGAGACGGAAGAGTATATAATACTGTAAAATCTATATATATGATGCAGGAAAACATTTTATATCGTAAAAGTACTAGCCGGAGTCTGGCCCAATATATTGGGCTCGGAGCACCGATGTTTATCCTGCTAAATTCATAAAATAAAAATGTAGTCCCTCCGTCCCACTCGACTTGACTTCTTTCATCTTTTTCATTGTCCAACTTGATTTGGTCACTAACTAAAATAATACTCTAATAAATTCTAATGGGTCCCACCACTTTATACCACTTTACAAACAACTACCCACTATTCTTAATAACCGTGCCCAAACCTATTAAGCCAAGTCGGGCGGGACGGAGGGAGTATTGTGGAAGTCTCATTTATCTGAGTCTTGGCCTAATGCCAAACAAAATCAAAAGAGGGAAGGACTTTTTTCTGCTTCATGCCGTCGGCTTTTCGCGCTACTCGAAAAAAAGAAAAATAATATTAACAAAAAAGAACGACGAAAATGTCTTTGTTGTAATAATTGAAATAGAGCATGACTTTGTGCATTTCATTGTTCCCACCGAAGAAAGATTCTTTGTTATGTGAGAGTTGAAATTGGATGGAGTCTCCGAATCCTCTGCTGCGGCGCTACCGCGACGATCGCCGCAAGCTGCTGGAGTTCCTCCTGTCGTCCGGCCTCGTCAAACAAATCGCCACTCCAGCTGGCCTCGCCTCCTCCTCTTTGGACATCGAATTCGATCATCTCAGCGCTGATTACGTTCTCGAATGCATTAACTCAGGTATTTATATACTTGTAAATGTTTGAGTGTGTGTGCGCGCGCCTTCGTTGTATGAAGGTGTGTAATTTTGAAATGAGGCATGCGCACAACGCACTAACTAGCTTTTGTTATTTCTGTGATGAATTTTGCACGAGCTGAATTGTGGAGCTGTTGACCTTTTTTTGTTCGCACTAAGAGACGCGCCAGGAATTTTTGCGTTTTAGCATTAACTTGGCAGGAATGCATCGTTATGAATTTCGGTTGTGAATAAATAAATTTGTGGTACTTGAATTGACTGATTATGTATAGTTCTTCTTGTTATGTTTTTCCGTTACAGTGGTATATGCCTTTCGGACTTGTTTATTTTTCTTTAATTTTTTCTGGAAGTTTGTCGTTGATTTGGTAGAATGATGATGGTTGTTGTTATTGGTTAGGCAGCGTGCTTGATGTTTCTGAAGCAACGAGGAGGTATTACAATGAGTCTTCATATCCAATAACGGTAAGAAGTCCGAATAAAGATCATTTCTTGCTTTCCTTTTATGATTTTATCCTTTTTAATTTGAGCTCTTTTGCTTGTTTCTTCTATATACGATATTTTCGTCGATGAGCGTGAACTTGAAATCCAGTCAATTCAGATTTTACGTCTGAAACTCTGCTTCTCCATATATTTGGCGTTGAAGAACTGAATTGACTCTTGGACAGAATTTATACTTTTCTTTCTCTGTATTCATTTCGCCATAAATACTTAATTTCTGTTGCTGCTCCTTTTATATTTGGTGCATAAATTTTGAAAACATAGTTACTCCTTGGTTCTGGGTTAGATAGGAAAATGTTGTGTAAGCTGTATGTGTATGTATGTTTCTATGTTGTATTTCTGGATGACACTTAAGTCCTGGTCCTCATGGATATAAGGTATGTTGTTTGCTACTAATCTGCCCTTTTCTATGCAAAAATAACTTGTTCTTAGGCTAGTAATTTACTTTTATTTCTTGCTACACGTGTGCTTGGCTTTCTGTCGTTTGTCTGTCTTAGGGTGCTGCACTTGCAATCAGTTATCATCAAGTGTCTTTTTTCTGTGTTTTTAGTATATCAAGTATTGTCTTCTCCTCAGTTAGATTGAGTTATACTCGTGAGTCACTAGCTCATTGCCTTGTAGAAACTAATGATAATATTTTTGTAGAAACACTTGCAATCGAGAGATGTTTTTTACCTTCTCTCGGATGCAGACTCAGCTGGATCTCCACCTCACCGTATTCCACCACCAATCACCATGAACCAAAGAGAGAAAAAAAGAGACTTTGTTGAATCCCAGCCAAATTATCCAGCTGCCGAGACATCACATCTCTCTAGTCAGGAGACTGGGATTAATTGTAAAGAAAATACAGTCCAATACATAAATTCCCTGCATAATACATCTACCCATCCAGTAGGATTACCAACTCTAAAAACAGGTATTTATATATTCTCATTGTATTTTTATGTTATTTAATTGAAAGACATTTGTTTTTTCTTTAAACTGTCTCTACTCATGTCTTTGCCGACTTTATTTATAGAAGAGGTTTTTGGTAAGGAATAACAAGCATGTTGTTTGATTCTTTTGTTATTTTTTGAATTTTATTGGTGGAGTCTCTGGAGATAATTAACAATTTTTGAAGCATCAATTTTTTTTTTGAATTGTTGGTCTGCTTCTGCAAAATATGCTCAAGTAAGACACACTTCAATAATGGCAACCAAATCATTTTACTTCTACCTCTGTTATTTCATGGAGGGCCCGGAGGCAGGAGGAAGAAGTATTACGTTGGTGATGGAATGTCATCGCTTTCAATTATAGAGCTCGCCTAGATTTATAAAGCTTTTTAGTTATTTTTAGTTTATTCATAGTTCATCCTGATTCTATTTATTTTGTAAACAAGAAATTCCACTTTTGAGTACACTGATGCATAGTTCTAGGATTTGTGAAGGTTTACGGGATGATGAGTTGCGGGAATCTGCTTATGAAGTGTTTAGTGCATGTATGCTTTTTTCCGGGTAACATTTTCCTCTTTTTTGCTGCTATTCTTGGAAGCTTTACTTTAAGAACTTTTGAGTGCTTTTCTTTTTCTCCCATCTCCCATTGATTAATTCTCTATTGCCTATTTATCTCATTCTCCTTCTGCTTCTTGCTAATGTAGGTTAGAAATTCACTCAACTGAGGGCAGAAAGAGAGAAAAAAGTTCTAAGTTTCTTTCTGGTTTAAAAGGTAGAAAAGATAAACGACCTACACCGGCACCTATTGAAAGTCATTTGAAGGTCCTTGACACAATTCGTGTACAAATGCAGGTACCTTACTTTGCTCTACTATTATACTACTCACATTTGCTTTTACATACCTACTCTCTTAAGCGTCGTGCGCTGTCGGAGCATCTATAATATCAACTGAGTCATCAACATTCCTAATTTTTGTTGGTAGATTTATTTCTCCACAAATCCCCTTAACCTGAAATGGTTGGGAGAGGAAAGGTTCTTTTTTTTAGGGAAAATAATGCTCACTTAGTTGGACGGAGTTATGGCTTGCTTGATTTTATGAAATAAGAAAAAAAAAAGTTTTAGTTTCTTGACACACCTTATAATAGTATATATTCATTTGACTAATAAATACAACCGTAATTGTTGCAACAATCTTATGGAGGCTTTGCATTTGGAGTTAACTGTTTCAACCAAAAGGCATCTTGAAGCTCTACTAACTAGACATCGCTACCCTTTCACATATTCTATGTTAAATTAAAATACATTGTTTCTAGAGATATCATGCACAAATATACACTTTGTAACACAGTCACGTACATATACATATATATACAGAGAGATATCATGCACAAAGAGTATCCGTCTGCTGAGTCCTATCTACTGACTTTTGTCAGTGAACAGTAGTTCAGTATAAGATAGAGTGCGGAAGTGTAGGCCCAAAATAATTTTCGTCTCAGTTTGAAAACACGTTTTATGCTGAGTGATTTTAAAGTTCAGTTTTATATAGTATGAACAATTAATCAATGTAACAATAAATCAACACAAATAGTTTTTAAAGTGGTTTGGATACGCTGGATCCTACATCCACTATCCTGAACAAAGCAGGAGTTCATGATTACTTATACTGAGCAAGTCTCTGTCAATCTGTACGCTGGACACATACTCTAGTTATAGTCTTAGTGACTTTACAAGTTTCAAACACGAGGTTTGATTTTCTCCAAGTAAGAAGGAGTTCTTACAATAATAAGAACAATTTAGTAAGCTGAACTCATTCGAATTTTCTAAGCTTATGATATTACAATAAGTTGCTTAGAATCAACAATGAATCTCTAAAGTAAAGAACTAAAATGATCTCTCGGTGTATGAGTTCTTCGTTGTGTTAGGCTTTTTGATCGCTAGAGAGTTTGAATGCTTGAATGCTTTGGTTCCCCTTATTTTTTTCTCTGCATGATGATTTCTTTATTTATAGTCTCGACTCATGAATAGATCTGTTGGAAAAGGTTCAGACACGTGTCGAGTACGACAAGAAAAGCGACCATCTTCAATTTGAATGTTACTGTAGGAATTTCCTCTTTTTCGGTATAGGAGCAGCTTTATGGCAGAGCAGGTAAGGGCTGATAGCTCCTTATGGTCGAGGTTAAGAGAGTTGGTGAGGTTTGTTCAAACTCCAAGAGCATAGTGAGTTGACTTCCTCTGATTCCTCAGACCTTTTACTGAGTTGTCTTCTACTGACATTCTTCTGAGATATTCAGTACTTGGCTCGATTTTCTTTGCAGATTCAGTGGGTTCTGAAACACCCATCTCAGTTCTGTAGCGCTGAGTTCTTCCGGCTGACAGAAGATGTTCTACTGAACCTATCAGCTACTGAACTCTAGCTAGCCTACTGAGTTCCTAACATGCTGAACTCAACTAAGCTATTACATTATAAGGTTCATCATTCAGCTAGGGGTTTTGGGATCTTCAAATCTTATCATACTGAATCTCATACCCAACACTTGGGTAATATAATTCTTATGGATGATTTATTACCTTTGAGATTGAGAATATGGACATATTAATGGTGAAATGCTTGGATACACTAGGAATGCTTCAAATAGATTTGACGGCCAAAACTATGGAGTTTAATGTACAAGGGGAAACTTATTGCTGCAGGGAGTTCCTAGTTTGAAGACAACCATGATATCTCTCAAGACCCTTTTGAGAGATATCAAGCAACGGTTTCCGGGAGTGATGATCGAACTAGGCAACTTGGATGTTATCAACCTAATTAACAGGGATGCGGATGCAAGATATATATAACCAGTCTGAGCTACAAATAACTACGATCACCCAAGATCCGTAGATCCAGTGGCGATGACATTCACCATAATAAGTCAAAGTGATAGATAGTTATATGCACTCAGCTGAAATCTTATCAAGTTTAAGACCAAGTTAAGTCACCGAGATCTTTGGTTCTCCAATAAGGTAAGCTAGGAACTACATTTTACTGTGATATATCAATACACCACTATCAGTGTACCAGTATAAGCAAGCAGGCATAAGCAAGCAGCCAAGATAAGCCACTTCTTATCTAAACTGCAGTTTAAACTAACAACTTGTTCGTAAGTTGTCTCAGCTGTGATAATTGTTTATATCCAACCAATTGTGTAGCCTTCTGTGATCTACAATACACTACACAATCTAATTCTTATACAAGATAAAGGACCAACATGCACGAATGTAATTAATTAGATAGAAGAACAAATATAGTGGAAAGGAAAACATGTTGTATACAAGTAAAAATGTTGCACCCAGTATACAAAATTCCAAGAGCCCTTGACTCTATAAAGAATAGAGAATGATTTGAGGTGCAGGTCTTGACACCTTAAAGTCTAAGATGGTTTTCCAGTCTCTCATACCAAGCCCTAGGGATCTTCTTTAAACCATACGAGGATTTGTTGAGTTTGAAAACGTGTAAAGCTTTAGTAAGATCCACATAACCTCTAGTATGATGCATGTATACAGGCTCAAAAAGAAGACCATTCAGAAATGCATTATCTATGTCTAAGTGCTGAATAAACCACTTGTTAGTGATAGCTAAAGAAAACATAAGTCTTGATAGAAACCGGCTTCACTCCAGGGTTGAATGTATCTTGGAAATCAATCCTTACCTTCTATTGAAATACCGTGGCTACCAACCTAGCTGTTGGGAGATGATTCAGTAGCCTAGTGCTCAGTAGATTTGGATGATCCCAAAACCCTACATTGATTGATGAACCATTCAGTTGTATTTGTTTGTTTTGTCTCTGAGAGTTTCAGACCCAGCAACGGCCAGACAGTCTCATGACTGTTAGAGATCTTATAAGTCAAATCAGCAGAGTCATACGAGGTATAGAGAAGTCAGCTTCAGATCTACCTTGAAGTCTGTTTGTCTCACCTACTTTCTTCAGCCTCGACCAATGACAAGCAGTCAGCTGTCTACTTTCTGACTAAAGCTGCAAGTCAACATCTTTCCGGAAATGGAGGGAACGGACTCTGTCACCATACTTTGAAAGAGCCGTTAGCTACCCAAAAGAGAGAGATACATGGATCGTCGTCTCCAACGGATCTTTCCATGTCTCTCATCCTATGATTGATAGTGTCAAAGCCCAGGATCCAGCACAAGGAGGCGGAATGGTAACCGGAAAGAAGATCCCCAAAGATAGAAGTCTCTTCACTCCTGAAGAGAAGAAGCTTCACAACTTAGATCGGGTTGCCAGAAAAGCCATACTGACCACCCTGAGTGATTCCTATCTCGGAAGAGTTCAAGACTGCAAGTCCGCGAAGGAACTCTGGGATGCTCTAGTGCTACTGAGTCGTGGGACTCAGAAGATCAAAGCAAACAAACTGGCGGTGGAACTTCAGAAGCTGGAGAGACTGTCTCTCATGCTTGGCGACACGATTGAAGATCTTAACGTCAGATTTACGGATCTGATGAACACTATCAACGGGCTGGGAAAGACATTCTGTTGGGAGATGATTCAGTAGCTCCTCAAATTGTTGGGAGATAACTCAGTAGCCCAGTGCTCAGTAGATTTGAAGATCCCAAAACCCTACTTTGACTGATGAACCATTCTGTTGTAATTGTTTGTTCTGTCTTTGAGAGTTTCAGACTCAGTATACACTCTTCAATATGGTTCAGGCACTCAGTTCTGTCCGCTGGTTCTTCAGTAGACTATCACCCTTAATACCAGAAGAAGAAGACTCAGTAGTACTGGACTCAGCAGGAGCAGTATACTGAAAGGAGTCAGTGGAACTGAACTCAGCAGGAGTAGTTCACTGAACTCAGAGTTGATCTTCTGTAGAGCTGAACTCAGCAGGACTATGCTACTGAACATAGATTAAACTCAGCAACGGCAAGATAGTCTTCTGACTGTCAGGATATCTCATAAGTCAAATCAGCAGAGTCATACGAGGTATAGAGAAGTCAGCTTCAGATCCACCTTGAAGTCTGTTTGTCTCACCTACTTTCTCCAGCCTCGACCAATGACAAGCAGTCAGCTGTCTACTTTCTGATTAAAGCTGCAAGTCAACAACTTTCCAGAAATGGAGGGAAAGGACTCTGCCACCATACTTTGAAAGAGCCGTTATCTACCCAAAAGAGAGAGATACATGGATCGTCGTCTCCAACGGATCTATCCATGTCTCTGCTCTATAAATAGAGGGAAGATTTCAAATTGAAACTCACCTAGAAAACGAAGAACACACGAGCATTCACGAGCAACTCAGAATCGAATTAAGCTTTCCACAAGAACTTCATAGAGTTATCTCCAGCAAAAGGCGACATACCTGGTCAAAGGGAACCAAGCTGAATCAGATCATAAGCCTCTAGTATCCAATACGAACCCGAAGTTTATACTTAACCGTTCGTCGCTCTAGAAACCACCTTTCTCGTTCCCTTTCCCTCTAACCTAAGTTCAGCAGACCATATCTATAGCTTAGAACGAAGGAGTTCATCTTTGAACTGATCATTATTGTAAAGGACTCCTTCATAGTTGGAGAGTTTGTCAAACACTTAAGTTTGATACCTTGTAAACTGAAACTTGCTCAGTATAAATCTCAAGACCAGTGTTTGTCCAGTGCACAAACCGACTGAGACTAACTCAGTATAATAAAATAGCCTCCTGGTCTTTTTGGGACAGTGGACGTAGAATTGTTGGATCCGAACCACTTTAAAATTGCTTGTGTTATGTGTTTTTACTATTGCATTGATTACTGTTCATACTGAAAATATCTTTCAAAATCATTCAACTCAGTTTCAGCAAAGCTTAACAGACTGCACTAATATACTGAAACAGTTTTCTTAAAAAACGTTTTCTAACTAAACTGAATTTGGGCCTACACATTTCCGCACTATACTGAACTTTAGCTGAACGGTACTGAATTCTGACTTAAGTCAGCTACCAAGCCTTAGTGAAATCAGTCACTCTGCCACGCGATTTAGAACAACTTATTTGGTCTACTGAACCTGTTCAGTACGACATCCTCCTAAAAAGGACTGTTCGCGTTTTAAGTTGAGAAAGTGTTTTCAGGTGTATTCACCCCCCCTTTATACCTGAACGTTTAATCTCGGGACCAACACATTCTCCAACCGAGAGATGAATCTCAAGATATTGAGAGCACTATCGGACGGATATTGGACTCCATTCGCTAATTTGCTGAGACATTCTGACCTTGATATTGTTTCTTCTGGTCATATCTTTTCAGAATTAAAAGCTGAGGAGCTCGAGTTCGGCCTACCCCAAAGAAAGCAGTGAGCTGAAGCTGACACTCAAATCGACCATGCTTTCAAAGCATCAGTCAGCACAGCGGCTCCCGCGTCTAACAAGGCAGAACCTTCACTCAGTGATCTACAAGAAGGAAACCTAGCTAAGAAATACGCACTGCTTGCCGTGAAGTATCAGAAGGAGAAGGAGAGGCGCAGAAAACTCTTTAGAGTCGTCAGAGACTCCAAGGGTAAGTCAGAATATACACCCAAGCGCACTCCTGAATCACATACTTCTGATTACAAGAAACAGGAGGACTCAACTCAGTCGAAAGACAGTGAGAGCAAAGAAGATAGAGTCACAACCTGCTACAACTGCAAGAAGTCAGGACACTATCAATACGACTGTCCTGAGCTTAGTACTGCTGAGAGAGCAGCACGTAAAGCTCGAAGGGAGAAGTTCATCAAGAAGGGTCAGGCATATATTGTTGGTGAACTCTCAGACGACTCAGATTAAGTCAACTCCTTCATGGATTCATCTGGCGATGAAGCGGCATTCATGGCCGTAGAGCTAGAAGTAGAGGTTTTGGCATCATCAATTAGGGGGAAATTGTTGGGTTATGAGTCAGTAGATGGTATTCAGCTGATTAGCGGTTAAAGTAATATTGGGGGAAATCATAGTAGTACTATGGAATTGAAGATCTCAAAACCCAGCTGATATCAGTAGTGTAGTGTCTCGATAGGATTAGATGATGTATAGGTTAGACTTTTTGTAATTGATTATCTTTTTGTCTAAGTCCTGTACGGGGTAAGATGTTGGATTGATCTTCTGTCGAAGTTACTTTCCAGAACCCCACGTCATTAGTGTAAGAGCTTGCGTTCTTCAGCCAGCAGCTGATCTTTACCTTCAGTAGAAGACAGCCCATCAGCTAATAGTTATCAGCAGAAGAACATAATGCAAAGCTCAGTACCTTCGCAGTCATCAGCTGACCCACCAAAGCCTTATCAGCTTGTCAGCCGACTAAGTCGAAGAAGACAGAGATTGTCTTGAATCTACTGTATCCGACAGAAAACGACCCAGTCGTAAAAGTCATTTCGAAGTTCAGCAGAAGATCATACGAGGATGTGGAATAGTCAACTCTGAACACTGACACATTCTCAACTACCACAAACCTCGACCAATGAGAAGTCAACAACGCTTTACTTGCTCTGACCAACTAAAGCTGCTCTCATGTACAATGTCAACTGCCCTGCTGCAACAATTCGAAAAATATGACCGTTTTCTTTGGAAGCTTGTGACACGTGGCATTGTCTTCTCCAACGGACATATGCCTGCTCACAACTATAAATAGAGAAGATTACCGAGCTCCACACACGAGATAAACAAGGGAAAAACGCTCAAGCTCAAGAACAAACTCTAGCAAACTTAAAGATCATTCAAGCGAAGAACTTGCCTTCATAGAATATTTCTAGTTCTTCTCTCTAGAGTTCTTTAGATCCCTTCTTCTCTAGCTAAGTTCATTGCCAAATTTATAGCTTAGAAATTTCGAAGGAGTTCACTTTCTGTGAATTGTTCTTATTGTAAGAACTCCTTCTTAGTTGAAGATCATCCCCTCCCTTTCGAACTTAGGTTTGAATTGTAAAGTCGCTAAGGACTATAACTTAGAAGGGTCTGTCCAGTGCACAGATTCCTTGCTGAGGCTTGCTCAGATAAATCAACAAGTTCTCCTGTCTCATCAGGACCGTGGACGTAGGATCTTGCGTATCCGAACCACGTTAAATTGCTTGTGTTATTTACTGTTTTATTGCATTGCATACAACTGATTAAAAATCACATCTTTACATAAAACGTATTTTCAAAGCGCACCAGCCAAAATACTTTAATTTGCGAAAACGCGTTTTCAAACTGAGACGAATCTCCGGGCCCTACACTCTTATCCGCACAACGTCTTCGACTGAGTTTCAAGAACTGACAAAAGTCAGTAGGAGAGCTCAGTAGCTGACACACTCTGACCCGTGATCGAAGGTTACTATCTGGCATTGTTCATCAGTCACAACCAACAACTCAGCTGTCCTTCACGTTCTGAGAAAAGAAACTGTGATCAGGTGTATTCACCCCCTCCCCCCTCTACACCTGACTATCGTCTCCGGACCAACAATAAGTTCCTCGTAGACTGTTTTAAAGCTCATATAGTAACTAGAGAGGGTATGATCATTCTGCTATGCTCGACTGAACTGATTGCTAAATCATAATTACGCAAAATATTGCCTTTGTCAGAGTATATATACTCAAGATACTCCATGAGATCCTTGACATACTCACAATGGTAAATGAGCGGAAGTATGTCATCATCAATAGCATTCCTTAGGTGAAGGAGAACACAAGCATCATCACGCAACCAAGCTGATTTGGAATCCCCTTTCGGAGGGCTATCAGCTAGGTGACTATCCTTCTCAATACTTCGTGAATATACACGGATTGTTCTATTTCATCCAATATAGTTTGTGAGATTTAGTTTCTGGTTCGTAATTCTAGAGAGTATGGGAATCACATCAATCACCGATACTTGTTTAGACTTGGCCATTCAGTAACATCAAAGTTTCAAACAAGTTGAAACCAAATACCAAGCCCAAAAAAAGCAAAAAAACCAAGCAGCAACACAAATTCATGCAGATCAAAGGAAGCAACAGCAAGAAATGAGGCAGAATAAGAAGGAGACTGTGTTTCGGTAGGTGGCAGCGGCGGATCAGAGGCCCGCCGGCTGGATCTGGCCATTGTTAAGGCGGCGAGTCAACCGGCGCGGGCTGTTATGATGTGGGATATCCCACATCGACTTCACAAAGAAGTGTGGAGTGGTATATAAGTGAGTGTCAATCCTTTCCCTATAACCATGGTTTTGGGGAGAGTTAGGGCTCCTTGCTTGTATCCCTAACAATGGTGCGGTGAACGTGGACCGTACGTCTGCGGGAAGGGGCGACCCGTTGATTGGCACGGGAAACCGGGTGGGCCCGGGGAGTAGTCTCCGGGTGGGCCCAGGACTGGTATTGCAGCGAATGGAGTCGTGAGTGGGCCAGGCATCTCAGGTGGGCCCCACCGCGGACCCGGCCGTGGGTGGGGAGGACTTCCGGAGTAAGCCGTCCGTGGACGTACGGTTTCGAAGGGGAAGGCATTGTTATGATGTGGGATATCCCACATCGACTTCACAAAGAAGTGTGGAGTGGTATATAAGTGAGTGTCAATCATTTCCCTATAACCATGGTTTTGGGGAGACTTAGGGCTCCTTGCTTGTATCCCTAACAATGGTTGTTATGATGTGGGATATCCCACATCGACTTCACAAAGAAGTGTGGAGTGGTATATAAGTGAGTGTCAATCATTTCCCTATAACCATGGTTTTGGGGAGAGTTAGGGCTCCTTGCTTGTATCCCTAACAATGGTGCGGTGAACGTGGACCGTACGTCTGCGGGAAGGGGCGACCCGTTGATTGGCCCGGGAAACCGGGTGGGCCCGGGAAGTAATCCCGGGTGGGCCCGGGATCGGTATTGCGGCGAATGGAGTCGTGAGTGGGCCGACGATCTCAGGTGGGCCCCACCGCGGACCCAGTCGTGGGTGGGGAGGACTTCCGGAGTAGGCCGTCCGTGGACGTACGGTTTCGAAGGGGAAGACATTGTTATGATGTGGGATATCCCACATCGACTTCACAAAGAAGTGTGGAGTGGTATAAAAGTGAGTGTCAATCCTTTCCCTATAACCATGGTTTTGGGAGAGTTAGGGCTCCTTGCTTGTATCCCTAACACGGGCGGTGATGCAAGTGGCTGTCCATGGAGGCGGCGGCGACTTTTCTTCACGAGAGAACTAGGATTTTGGTGATTTCCAATGGTAACTGCTCACACGGGCAGTAGATCGAGGAAGAAAACAGATCTAAGACACTTCTGCACACCAGTATAGACGAGGGGTGGGGTTCGGCGATTCGGCGGCGGCACACTGCTCACTTGGGCAGTTCAAAACCCGAAGGCTCTGATACCATGTTGAATTCTCTTTCTCAAAAATTTTCATTATTCTAGTAAGACAATATACAATATACATATATATGGACAACTGACAACACATACACAATGACTAAACTACCCTTAAAGCTTATAACACTTCTAACAACATGAAAGAATGAGCTCTTTTCGTATATCTATTGAACTTTTTTCCAAGTTATAACATGTCAATTATTTTGCAGACGGTAGATCAGTTTTTTGAATGGAGCCTCCCGATGGACATTACTCATTTACAAGCTCTACTATCCATAATATTCCACAGCCTGGATTCATATTTGTTAAAAGCATCTAGCCAGTCAGGTATGGACTCTCTAAAGTGCTGATTTTCACTGTATGTAGGTATTTCTGAAAGTAAGGGAACTACCAGGCTCTGTTTATTATTCTTGCGAGTTGGTTTTTACCCTTTCATTTTATGTGAAAAGCTACATGTGGTTTTGTTCATAATAATATTGCCTTAGTAATACCCAACTCATTTATTACTAAAAATTTTACAACTATCCTAGTGGAGATTGAAAAAATTGGCCCAGGAGAGGGCTAACAAGTAGTGATTTGCTATCGTTTACTAAGCCATAGTGCCGAATATGTTAACTACATCCGATTGCGCTTGATGCTGACATGTGGGGGTATTTTCGTAGTAATATGCTTGATTAGAATTAGATTTTGTTGGTCCCGAGTGTACGGTCAGGTGTAGAGGGGGGGGGGGGGGGTGAATACACCTGATTCGATTTCTCAACTTCGAACTTGAGCAATCCTATTCGGGATGGTGTCGCGATCAAATAGTTCGGCGGACCGCACAACCGCTTTCCGAATCGAGTTAAAGGCTAAGAGTGCCGACTCGGTCGAGATCCGCTAACTGACTAGGTCAGAATTCAGTATCTACAGTAAGAGTTCAGTGCGCGGAATAGTGTAGGCCCAAATCAGTTTTTGTGAGAAAACGTTTTAAGTCTCAGTTCAGTAGATTTAAAAGTTTAGTATGCTGAGACAGTTGATTGATTTTAAATATGATGTTCAGTATGAATAGTAAAATCAATGCAACAGTTAAGAAAGCAAGAAGAGACACAGGGATTTTTAAAGTGGTTCGGATATCGCTCAAATCCTACGTCCACTGTCCCGAATGATCAGGAGGCTATTTATTATCCTGAGTTAGTCTCAGTCAGCTTGCACACTGGGCAAAGCCGCGTCTTGGTTTTTATACTGATCCAAGTCTCAGTTTACAACACTATCAAACTTAAAGTGTTTGACAAACTTCTCCAACAGTGAAGGAGTCCTTATACAATAAGGATTGGGTTCAAATGTGAACTCCTTCGTCTAAGCTATGGATATAGCAAGTGAGCTTAGGGTTAGAGGGATAAGGAACGAGAATGCGGCTATCTAGAGCGACGAACAGTCGAGGGTTTAGCTATAGGTTCGTGTCGGTCGCTTGGATACTAGAAGCTTATGTCGGTTCAGCTTGGTTCCTTTTGAGCTGGATGTAGTCTTTCGCCGGAGATAAATCGGTTGATTCTTGCGGAAGACTTAGTCGTTAATTTCGCTCGTTTGAATGCTCTCTCGTGTTCTAGGTGCGCGCATTCTCCAGTTCTTCAAATCTTGAATGATCCCTCTATTTATAGAGCAGAGATTGAAATAGATCCGTTGGAGACGATCTTCTCTCTCTCTCTCTCTTTTTGGTAGCAAACGGCTCTTTTGGTGTAGGTAACAGTGTACTTTCCCACCTTTTTAGGTAAAAGGTTGACTGCAGCTTTAGCAGGGGAGAAGACACGTGTATGCTTGTCATTCGTCGAGATGGATGGAGTGGTTGAGACAGCACAAACTTCGAGACAGACTGAAGCTGACTTCTCTCTTCCTCGTACATGACAATGCTGATTGTCTTTCAAAAGATTCTGACAGTCCTGAAGACTATCTGCCGTTGCTGAGTCTGACCTTGTATTCGATAGATAGGCTGCCGAGATAAGTCTATCGATGATCGGCTACGAGTCCAGTGAACTACTCTGCTGAGTCCAGTTCAACTGACTCTCTCAGTATACTGCTCCTGCTGAGTCCAGTATTCACTAAGTCTTCTACACTGGTGCTGAGGCTGATGAGCTACTGAGCGCCTTGACCAGAGCAGAGTGTCTACTGAGTCTGAAACCTCAGAGACAAATACGAATACAAAGGAATGGTTCACCAGTCAGATAGGGTTTTGGGATCTTCAAATCTTCTCAACAGTTCAGAGCACGAGGCTACTGAGCGTGATTCAGTATAGAAGATAGAGTCATTTCCCACAAGTATGATCATGCTGAGGATTGAATCATCACCCAACAATTTCCCCCTATTTGATGATGCCAAAACCTATCATCTATGTCTTATCAACTATGCTAAACACTAACTTACTCAGAAACAGAGCTCCTTACAAATATTACAAGTAGGATCAGTGGAGTTGTCTGGTAAGTGCTAGACTACTAAGGGAGACAGGGCAGAACAATTTCCCCCTTTACAATAATTTCCCCATGCAACAATTTCCCCCTAAGAGAAATAATAACTCTCCGAAAGTCTAGTCTATCAGAGATCTAACCGATCAAAAACTGACAAGAAAATAAACAAAGTGTGTGTGTGTGTCAGTAATCACTTCAGTGATTCTGAGTGTTAAAGCATAAAGCAAACACGGCTATTTAGACAACAAGTAGTTGTCAGAGCCAAAAGAAGATTTGTATATATATAATAAACAGTTCAGTACATTACAAATCTTGCTAAGCTAAAGGAGAACTTAAGAAGGAGATCCCTTAAACTGCTGAATCCTATTCATGAAACCTTGGGATTGATCTTCAGGCAGTGGGACTCCATACATTCTGAACGTGTTCTTCCTCAGCTTCAGGTAATCGGCGAAGTCTGCTGGATCATCTTGTTCTAGTCCTCTGTTCAACGCAGCATTCTTCACTTCTTGTTCAATCATTCCGAGATGTACTGAGTCGTCTTGTCTTCTGGGTGGAGGAATGATCCTTGCTTCGTGAACGCCGACTACTACCCCTTCGATTCTTGCTCGTGCATATATGGGTAAAGATCAGGTTCAGTAATGGTCATCCACTTGACATAGGCATCAGCCTTAGACATTTCAGGCCAGAAATAATTTCTCTTGATAAACTCTATCTTGGCCGATTCCCATCTCTGATTGAACTGAATAGGCATCCATTCGTCTGATCTCGGCCATCTATGTGTTTTCAAATCGTTTGGCTTCCTGAACCTTCTGTATCGATAAGGAATGTCAGCTTTCGAAGGAACTCTTAGCCTTGGCCTCTTGTTCGATGCGCTTCCCGAGTGCCTCAAGGTGCGCCAAATGTATCCTCCGGCTCGGCGGCCTCTATCTCGTCTAGCTTCCTCTCCTCTCGTAGAGATATCTATCCATCTGAGCAAAGATTTCTTCAATTTCTGCATCTTGCTCTTGAGGCTTCTGAGGAGCTTGTTCTGATTCATCAGGGGTACTAGATCTAGATTTGGATGTACCCTGCCTTTCAGTACTCTTCTGCTGCTGCTCCTTTTCTTTTTCTCTCGTCCTCTTCATCTCGTTATGATGAGCTTTCTTGGAGGCGATCTAGCGGTTCTCTTTCCTCCTCTCGGATGGGGCTTTAGTCTTTCCTTTGGCGAGCTTAGACTTTGGCTTGTTAGGCGCTTCGGCCTCTCGCAATTTCTACGGCCGGTCTCTCATCCGCAGCCTATTTGGGCTTCCTCCTCGGCAGATATGTACCTTAATCGCTTTGCTTTGGAGGGGTTGAAATTTTAAGCTTCGTTTGCCCTTGCCTTCTTGAACCGGTGGTGGAAGAGGAGCCTCTTCTTCTTCGAGTCCTCCACCGCTTTGTTCGGCGTACTCGGCAACCTCCTTAATAATGTCTTTGGGAGTCTCGGGTTGCCCGAGTAGTCTGCTGGGGTCTCGAGCCACTTGGGCCGGTTTCACTGTGCTCGCAGCCGAAACACCCCGGGGCCTCACCCTTCGAGACCGAGTTTGAGTCGCCTTGTCGGTACTCTTCTTTCCTTCCCTTTTTCCTTCACTTTCCCCCTTTTTGGCATCATCAATGAGCACCGGGGTAGGGACTAGGGCCCGACTTCTTCGGACTTTTGTAGGAGGTTGACGGCTCATCAAGACGATCGTGGAGCTTAGTCGAGCCTCATGCAACTCGTTCCTCTCCATGGTAAGGTCTTCCTTGTCTTGCTTGTGAGAGAGGTCATTGCTTCCTTGAAGTCTTTCGGCTTCTCGGTGATCTTGTCTTCCAAGGCCAGTTGGATATTCTCAAGTCTTTGTTCAGTGGCCTCGGATTGTTCAGTGATAGCGTCAGTATGAGCCAGTTTAGAAGCCAAAAATTCATCAAGTAGCTTGGCTTGGCTCTCCTGAAAGATCTTGAGTTGAGCTTCGAATTTGACTTGCTGCTGAGCCAACGCTTCTGAAATAAGCGCGGAAACATCAGGGGCGGCTGATGAAGAGACGAAAGACTTCGGCCCCGAAGTTCTTTAGTCGTGGCTTGAGCGATCCGCTTCCATGTCCTATGGATAGCCTTCGCAAGATCTCGATTTTTGATCCCTTGGGCAGTTAAGGCTTTTGCCACTGATCGAGATCTCTTTGCGGTCTGGCTGGGCGCTGCTTCGAAAGTCGACTGCAGCAAGAGCTGAGCGGGCTCTGCTGAGGACGAAGCACCAGCCTTGGACTTCTCAGGACCAAGGATACTGAGAGGTGGTGCTGCTTCAGTATGGGTATCCTTGTCCTGTGGATGTCCCTCTCATCGGGCTTTCCGGGGCTCGAATCAGCTGGGTGGGTCTCGCCGTCGTGGTCAGACCCATCTGAGGGCGGCGAGCCAGCTGCTTGGCGTCGATCAGCAATAATTGCAAGCATGGCTGCCCTTAGATTCTCCAGCGTGTTGAGGTTCTCAGGCTCTGAATAGCCTATTTCCTCACGCAATCTCAGTTCTTCCAAGTGTAGCTGCTGACAGGAGTAGTGTAGAACAAGGCGTTGAAGCTGAGGCCACTCCTGAAAGCGTAGGATCATATGGAGCCTTGCTGACTTGGCTAGGACGAGCAAATCTGAATGGTCAGCAAGCTCTGGAATGAACTGGATGATCTCTCGGGAAGCTCTAGAGACGATCATTGAAGCTTCCATCCCGATTGATTCACCTTCAGATGCAGTCTCAGACTCCAAGTCTATGTGTGAAGTCTCGCTCTTCGGTTGGAGGGACCGAGCCGAGTGGAGGGGACGAAAGGGGGGGTCCGTCTAGGCGGCGAATAAGCTGCGCTCCGAGCTTCGAAGCATCCCCTTGGTCCCTTTCGGTGGAAACGATCTTCTCCATCGACCGAGTCTTCTCGAAGACTCGGACTCATCAACCAAATGCATGGGCCGAGTAGTCTTCTCGGGAGCACGTTCGGCGAGCGCACTTCGGACCCTCCTCGCAGGGCCGGCACCTCAATGGCTTTCTTCAGTTTCTTTGCCGGTGCCTTAGGAGTTTTAGCGAGAGGGGTTCTTTTCTTTGTAGGCGTAGCCTGCTGAGACTTTGATTGCGGAGAGACTGCTGAGGGTCCTGACCCTATCTGCTGAAGCGCTGCTGTCTTGTTGTGAAATCTGACCTTCTTCACATTGAAGTATTCCTTGTTACTGTAGGTGATAGGCTCAGATCCACATAAATCTTCGATCATGATGGACAGTTTGAGTCCATACAACAATTTGCCCTTTGCGCTCAGCATGTTCGATGTCTTGTCGAACTTAGCAGCCTGAGGCAAGAATTCTCGGAGAAAGAACTCCGTCCAATTTATCTGGGCTCGGTCGTATATGGCCATCATCATCTGAATCTTAGGCCTCGACACCTGGTCAAACGACCCTGCTTGGCTTGTCAGTAGCTGCGTCACTATGTAAGCAAGTGCCCTGAACTGAGGCAACATGCTGTTCTTCGGAAAAGCAGCTCTGAAAGTAGTGGGCTTTCCACAGAAGACGGTAAGATATTCATCAACTTGGTCGTCTCTCGTACCCGATCGTATTGGTCCCTTCGGAGGGCGAGATCAAAACTCCGCTTCAAAGCATCCTTGATGGACATCGCTTCAGCTCCGTAGTGGCGTTTTGGATAGAATGGGCAACAAACCTCGCCACTATGTCTCCGGACACTGCGTCCGAATTCAAGTACAGCTCCCGCAACCTTGTCTCGGGAGGAAGAACGAAGGCCTCCTAGACAGAAATTTCTCCGGCCACGACTCGCGCGAGCCGAGAATATATCGTCCATGTACTCCGGATCGCATGAATAGAAATCCATGGTGGGTTCAAACCACACGCGATCCTTCTCCGGAATGTTCTCGCATATCCGCCGGAGATATCATAGAGATATTGGTTTCCGCCATTGTACTCGTTACAAGAAATGAATCGCACTGTTTCTTGGATAGAACAATCTTTGCATAATGCGATCTTCGAAACATATAACAAATACATTAACGAGATATAAGCATACCAATAGATAAAATTCGAGATAAGATTGAGAGTGAAGTTGCAAGTAAGGATTGCAAATGCGGATCTCGGATTTTTCGGAATTTGCAAGTTATGAAGTATGCTAATGGCGGTTTCAAAGATATGATCGAATATATATATCAACTATGAAGGTGAACGGTTTTCGATCGAAGGCTGAATGTAAACTTGCTTTATGATATGGACGGTTAAGATTAGAAGTTAAAAATAGGCAATGATCACAAAAGGCGCCTAAGTCAAAGCCGGTTGTAAAATAGCCTAAGTAGTAATCGTGAAAAGACATGCATTAAATGCGTGCGAGTTCGAAGCAAGCTTATGTATGGAATGTCGTGCATTAAATGTGAGTCGTTAATAATAAAGACAAACCAAAAGATATTAATGTCATGCTTTGAATCTTTGCCATAAATGCAAGGTACTTGTTGTATTAAATTACTACCGAGTAGAGATACGCAAACCCGTCAGCGAACATAGTAGTCAGCGATACCTCGTGTAGATGGTTTTACGTCTCTACGTCTCGAATGTATCGATGCGAGAGTGAACATTCCTCCTTACTTGAAATGTCTCTCTCCTGAAACCTCTCACTGACTGGGGTCAGTAGGGTCCAACAGACATAGCTCTACTGAAAGTTCTCTGAATCTGGATTCAGCTAGAGGCTTGGTCACTATATCAGCCCGTTGCTTGTCAGTATGGATCTTCTCCATCCTGATATCCTTTTTCTCGACATGGTCACAAATGAAGTGATGTCGATGTCCACGTGCTTGCATCTCGTGTGAAGTACGGGGTTCCGAGTGATTGCAATAGCACCGGTATCTGTCGCGAGAAAATCGGCACTTCATTCCGAATGACGTCATAGTCTCTCGTTCCTTGTCTCGCCCAAAGGATCCGGGCGCAACAACTTCCGAGCAGCCATGTATTCGGCCTCGGTAGTCGACGTGGCCACCGAGTGCTGTTTCTTTGAAAACCATGAGATCGACTTGCTGCCAAGGAACCGACATGTTCCCGAAGTTGATTTTCGGTCTATTCTACATCCCGCATAGTCGGCATCGAATAACCAGCTTAGTTCAATATTATCATCAGCTGGATACCACAAACCCATGTCAGGTGTTCCTCGTAGATAGCGGAGAATCTTCTTTGCTGAGTCCATATGACTCTGCTTGGGATTCGCCTGAAATCGAGCACAGACACCTACAACATAAGTTATGTCAGGACGAGTAGCTGTTAGATATAATAAAGAACCAATTATAGCACGGTATTCAATTTGGTCTACTCGATACTCCCTCTTTATCAAGATCTATCTTCATATTCGTGTTCATCGGGATCTTGATTGATTTGCCGGATGTGCAGCCGAATCTTTTGATGAGGTCTCGAGTGTATTTGCCTTGGTTGATGAACGTTCCCTTTTCGGATTGCTTGACTTGAAAACCAAGAAAGTAGTTCATTTCACCCATCATCGACATCTCGAACTTATCCTTCATCATCTTTTCAAATTGCTGACACATGATGACATTCTTTGATCCGAATATAATGTCATCCACGTAGATCTGCACAAGTAATAAGTCTTCTTCCGGTCGAATGCTTTGAATAGAGTGCGGCTCTCGTGCCTTTCTCGAAAACCTTTCGAAGAAGAAACTCGAGATAGGGTATCGTACCAAGCCCCCGGGTGCTTGTTTTAACCCGTATAGAGCCTTCCCCGAGTCTATATACTTGATGTCCCCGCCGAAAGCCGGGCGGTTGTTCCACATAGACTTCTTCTTTCAAAGACGCCGTTCGGGAACGCAGACTTCACATCCATTTGATAAACTACGAATCGTTGATGTGTTGCGTAGGTCGGGAATATTCTCGATTGCCTCCAATCTTGCAACCGGAGCGAACGTCTCATCGAAATCTATCCCTTCGGCTTGACAAGTAGCCTTTAGCCACGAGTCTTGCTTTGTTCCTTACTATAACGTTGTTTTCATCTCGCTTGTTTTTGAAGACCCATTTGGTTCCAATGACATGTTGATGCCGGGGTCTGTCTACAAGCTTCCATACTTCGTTTCTCGTGAACCGATTCAGCTCTTCTCGCATAGCAATGATCCGGTCCAAGCATCTTTAAGTGCATCCTCAATATTCTCGAGGCTCTTCGAGAGACAAGAAGCGGGAAAATAATGCGCTTTCTCCTTGACAGAATTCGGATCTTGTCTTGACATGTGCCTGAAGGATCTCCAATTATAAGATCGGCGGTGTGAGCATCTAGCCACGATCTACGATGTTTTAACTCTTCATCCGAAATTTGTTCAACACGAGATAGTAGGTGAGTTAGGCATTTCGGTTGTACTATTCCGAGATTGAAGAATTTCGGTGATAAGAGTATGATCTACTGAGTCACCGTGTTCGGGGGCATTCGGCTCGGGAACATTACTAGATGTTCCCCCCCGAGTTGTTATTCTCGGTAGTGGTCTCGATTACCTCTACGGTTTCCTCATCGACTCGAGTTACCCGGGATTGATTCTCGTTCGGGAGAATCAATCTGCTCGCCTATTTGCTCACCGGTTGAGATTCGGTAGATTTGTCTTCGGTTTCTTCGTCCGAATCATCATCCCAACATAGCCGGATCTTTTCGGATTTGTCTTTTAAGCTTAGATCCCGTAGTTGCTTACCGATGTCCTCGATTCGAGAATTTGAGTTATTGCTCCCGTCTTCGGTAGCAAACTCGTTAAAAACAACATGAGGGCTTTCCTCTACGCAAAGAGTCCGATAGTTGAATACTCGAAAGCTTTGCTTTGACCCGAGAGTATCCTAAGAATACTCCCCGATCCGACTTGCTATCAAAAGTCTTCATCGATCTTTCCCATTATTGTGGATAAAGCATGAACAACCAAAAATATGGAAATAAGATAGAGAAGGCTTCCCGCCGTTCCATAGTTCATATGGTGTCCGCTTATCTTTGCTTTGTCGGTAGAGATCTATTCCGAGTATAACATGCGGTATCGGTAGCTTCCGCCTGCAATTTGGTTGGGAGTCCCGAGTCCGCGAGTAGAGTCCTTGCTTTGCCTCTTTTAGAGTTCTCGTTCTTTCGTTCAAGCAACTCCATTCTCGCCGAGGTGTGCGTGCGGTGAAGTCTCATGCTCTATTCCTTCGCTTTACGTAACTCCTTTACCATGGAATTAAGGAACTCGGTTCCTGCGTGCGAACGTATTTTTCTCGATCTTGGTGTTCTTCTCGACACTGAGCTTTTTCAGAAGCATTGGTAACTCTGTTTTGACGTCAGACTTGTTGGCAATGAATATGACCCATGTGTAGCGCGAGTAGTCATCTATGACCACTAATACATATTTTCTGCCTCTGATCGTCACTGGGGAGACTGGACCGAACAAATCCATATGTAGCAGCTGAAGAATTCCATCCGTGGAAGGCGATGGAACTGGAGGATTTTGATTCCTTGTTTGCTTTCCCTTCAGACATGCTTTACACTGAGTGTCTTTGCTGAATACTTCATTCGGCAGTCCCCTTGCTAGAGTGTTTCTTGCAAGCTTGTTGAGCGTCTTAAAGTTGAGATGGCTGAGTCTTCTGTGCCATAGCCACCCCGTGCGGTTGTCATTCTTCGCCAATAAGCAAGCTTCAGGTTCAGCTGAGTTCCAGTCTGCCACATATATGTTCTTTCTGCGCGAACCTGATAACACTGTTTTCCTTGTGGATTTATCAATAACATCACAGAAACCAGCGTCAAATATCACTCTATTTGAGTTATCACAAAATTGACTAACGAGAGAAGATTATCTTTGAAGTCCTTCAACATATGATACTCTTGGAACGTTGGCGGTCTCAATGCTTGAGTGTTCCATATCCTCTCGGTATAGCCTTTTGCATTGTCTCCAAACTCAGTACGGGTCCTTCTTCGGTGATATAATTCTTGGTAGACTTCTTTGGTATGTCATGTGTCTTGAGCATCCGCTGTCCACATACCATGGGTCTTTACGCACCTGCAAGACAGAATTATATTCAGGTACCCTTTATTTATGATTTTGGGTCCTTAGATGTTAGTTTTAGTAACCCAAATCTGTCTAACAACCCTGGTGGTTTCAGACATATTCTTTCCACTGGAGTCAACATATCTGACCACTGGACTGGTCACAGCTGACTTCTGAGGCTTCTGAGGTTCAGGAGTCCTGATCTTCTGAGTTGGTGGACTGCTGACCTTAGCCTTCTGTGTGGCTTTCCTTTTCTTCTGACCTTTGGAGCCTCTTCTGACTATAGGTTCATAATAGTATGACCCATACTGAGCTGGATGTGTCAGCTTTGGAGGTCCATACTAATCTGCCAATTTTGATTTGCTGGTTCCCCCTTGACTGAACTGGGGTTTCTTGGCACTGATCTTCTTGTCAGAATGCTGATGTGTGGGATGAGGTGCTTTCATCTTCTGTTTGTTCTTTGCTAGGGGGTTCATTATATTTGCGTTCATAGTCTCCCCTTGAACAAACCTATCGGCAAGCCGTACTTCGAGTGTCTTGGGGGCGGATGAGGAAGCTCCCGGGCTGAATCCAAGTCCTTCCTTGCGGTGCTTTGGCTTATTGCTTGCTAGCATAGCCTCTAATTTCTTCTCGGCACCCATGTACCTCTCGGTCATCGGCTCCTCCGGACATCATCACTCTTCTTCGATGTGTCGTGCTCGGTCCGAAGTCCCGACATTTCTTGCTTCAAGAGACTCGGTTCAAGATATCTTTCGAGTCAAGTCATTGGTCAAAACCGAAATCCGATCTTCTTAATGCCGAGACTTGGCCATCGGAGAGTTTATCTCCTCCCCGAGTCTCAACACAAGTCCTTCGGCCTCGGAGCAACCCGACTCTCCCGAGAAAGTCTATGATTCTCTACTTTCGGGGTATCCAACTCCCGTAGAGTCTTGCTGAGCCGCAGACTCATCCGAATTTGTTCGTCGAGTAGTTCTTCGTATGCGGTCGCGACGTCCAAATTCTCATCCGCACTTTGAAATAGTGTCGTGTGTGCGAGTGTGAAGAGGAGTTAAGTGGTTCATGAGAATTTACCTCATCCTCTTCGCCGCCATCATGCACTTTTCACCGATTCTTCGACTTCAAGCTCTAAGGCCATGAAAGCTACTTCATCGTCGAGATGAATCCATAAAAGGAGTCGACCTCTTACGAGTCGTCCGAGATTTCGCCACTATGTAGGATTGTCTTTTACGGGCGAATTTCTCTCTCCTTGCCTTACGTGCTTTGCGCGTTCGAGCACTACTGAGCTCAAGACAATCATACTGATAATGTCCCGGCTTCTTGCAGTTGTAACAAGCGATGACTCTTTCTTCTTTGCTTTCGCTATTCTTTGATGGTTCTGAGTCATCTTTCTTTCTGCATTCAGAAGATTGTGAGTCAGGAGTGTGTTTTGACATATAATTTGACTTACCTTTCGTTTCCCGATAGGCTTTAGTCACTTTTCTGCGTCGCTCCTTCTCCTTCTGATACTTTACGAAAGCGGCGCATACTTCGAGCGAGACTTCCTTCTTGTAGATCATTGAGTGAAGGTTCAGTCTTACTCGTCGTTTTGCTCGTTGCTGGAGATGTTGTGCTGACTGATGCTTTGAAAGCATGGTCGATTTTTTTGTCAGCTTCAGCTCTCTTCTTTCTTTGAGGTCTGTCGAACTCAAACTCCTCTGCCTGTAATTCTGAAAAGATATGGTCAGGAGACACAGCATCTAAGTCAGAATGTCGCAATAGAGTGGCAAAAGGTGTCCAGTGTCCATCCGGCAGTGCCCTCGAATCTTCGATTCATCTCTCGGTTCTGAATGTCTTTCCCAGCCCATTGATATAGTTCATCAGATTGGTAAATCTGACGTTTAGATCTTCGATTTTATCCCCGGGCATGAGAGACAAGCTTTCCAGCGATTCGGCGGCGGCACACTGCTCACTTGGGCAGTTCAAAACCCGAAGGCTCTGATACCATGTTGAATTCTCTCTCTCAAAAATTTTCATTATTCTAGTAAGACAATATACAATATACATATATATGGACAACTGACAACACATACACAATGACTAAACTACCCTTAAAGCTTATAACACTTCTAACAACATGAAAGAATGAGCTCTTTTCGTATATCTATTGAACTTTTTTCCAAGTTATAACATGTCAATTATTTTGCAGACGGTAGATCAGTTTTTTGAATGGAGCCTCCCGATGGACATTACTCATTTACAAGCTCTACTATCCATAATATTCCACAGCCTGGATTCATATTTGTTAAAAGCATCTAGCCAGTCAGGTATGGACTCTCTAAAGTGCTGATTTTCACTGTATGTAGGTATTTCTACTACCAGGCTCTGTTTATTATTCTTGCGAGTTGGTTTTTACCCTTTCATTTTATGTGAAAAGCTACATGTGGTTTTGTTCATAATAATATTGCCTTAGTAATACCCAACTCATTTATTACTAAAAATTTTACAACTATCCTAGTGGAGATTGAAAAAATTGGCCCAGGAGAGGGCTAACAAGTAGTGATTTGCTATCGTTTACTAAGCCATAGTGCCGAATATGTTAACTACATCCGATTGCGCTTGATGCTGACATGTGGGGGTATTTTCGTAGTAATATGCTTGATTAGAATTAGATTTTGTTGGTCCCGAGTGTACGGTCAGGTGTAGAGGGGGGGGCGGGGGTGAATACACCTGATTCGATTTCTCAACTTCGAACTTGAACAGTCCTATTCAGGATGGTGTCCGATCAAATAGGTTCAGCGGACTGCATAACCCGTTCCGAATCGAGTTAAAGGCTAAAAGTGCCGACTCAGCCGAGATCCGCTAACCGACTAGGTCGAATTCGGTATCTACGGTAAGAGTTCAGTGCGCGGAATAGTGTAGGCCCAAATCGGTTTTTTGTGAGAAAACGTTTTAAGTCTCAGTTCAGTAGATTTAAAAGTTTAGTATGCTGAGACAGTTGATTTATTTTAAATATGATGTTCAGTATGAATAGTAAAATCAATGCAACGATTAAGAAAGCGAAGAAGAGACACAGGATTTTTAAAGTGGTTCGGATATCGCTCAAATCCTACGTCCACTGTCCCGAATAATCAGGAGGCTATTTATTATCCTGAGTTAGTCTCAGTCAGCTTGCACACTGGGCAAAGCCGCGTCTTGGTTTTTATATCGATCCAAGTCTCGGTTTACAACACTATCAAACTTAAAGTGTTTGACAAACTTCTCCAACAAGTGAAGGAGTCCTTATACAATAAGGATTGGGTTCAAATGTGAACTCCTTCGTCTAAGCTATGGATATAGCAAGTGAGCTTAGGGTTAGAGGGATAAGGAACGAGAATGCAGCTATCTAGAGCGACGAACAGCTGAGGGTTTAGCTATAGGTTCGTGTCGGTCGCTTGGATACTAGAAGCTTATGTCGGTTCAGCTTGGTTCCTTTTGAGTGGATGTAGTCTTTCGCGGGAGATAAATCGGTTGATTCTTGCGGAAGACTTAGTCGTTAATTTCGCTCGTTTGAATGCTCTCTCGTGTTCTAGGTGCGCGCATTCTCCAGCTTCTTCAAATCTTGAATGATCCCTCTATTTATAGAGCGAGAGATTGAAATAGATCCGTTGAAGACGATCTTCTTCTCTCTCTCTCTTTTTGGTAGCAAACGGCTCTTTTGGTGTAGGTAACGTTGTACTTTCCCACCTTTTTAGGTAAAAGGTTGATCTGCAGCTTTAGCGGGTGAGAAGACACGTGTATGCTTGTCATTCGTCGAGATGGATGGAGTGGTTGAGACAAAGACAAACTTCGAGACAGGCATCGAAGCCGACTTCTCTCTTCCTCGTACATGACAATGCCGATTGTCTTTCAAAAGATTCTCGACAATCCCCGAAGACTATCCGCCGTTGCTTTGAGTCCGACCTTGTATTCGGTAGATAGGACTCGCCGAGATAAGTCTATCGATGATCGGCTACGAGTCCAGTGAACTACTCTCGCTGAGTCCAGGTTCAACCGACTCTCTCGCATATCTTTGCTCTCGCCGAGTCCAAGTATTCACTGAGTCTTCTACACTGGTGCTGAGGCTGATGAGCTACTGAGCGCCTTGACCAGAGCAGAGTGTCTACTGAGTCTGAAACCTCAGAGACAAATACGAATACAAAGGAATGGTTCACCAATCAGATAGGGTTTTGGGATCTTCAAATCTTCTCAACAGTTCAGAGCATGAGGCTACTGAGCGTGATTCAGTATAGAAGATAGAGTCATTTTCCACAAGTATGATCATGCTGAGGATTGAATCATCACCCAATAGATTTCCACATTTTCCCGTATTATTGAGCATCTCTTTTTACATGGCAGAACATATACTGTATGAAATCTGAGTTGATGCTGTCAGTATATTAAATTTTATATAGAATTGGAGCTCTTTCTCGTGGTTAGTCATTTTCTTCTGGGAGATAATTGGCAGCTGCAGAGCCTAAAACCTAATCTGCCTAGAAAAAGAATGTGTCCAAGTTTTGCGTACATGCAAGAGTTGATCCTATTGGTGCTGTTGTCTTTATTGGCTTTTTTGTGCTTTAATTCAGCTCGTGATTTAATCTCTTCACAATTTTTGACTCATGGCCCATTTTCTTTTCGTAAGCCAATTCTGGACATGAGAATAATGATGTACATTTTGTGTTGCTGTTGAGAAGCAAAACTTATACCCATCTAATCCTCCATTGACTCGCTACAAAGAAACAACATTTCCTGTTGTCAAGAGAAAGGTAGTTGAGAGTTCGATCACTGATCATGGAATATACAAAGAGTTGGAAGAATTGACGTCTTCCAAGTTATGCATCAGATTGAACACTTATCGTGTGAGTGGCAGTTTCCTTCTGATTCATTTGCAGTAAATTTGAGCCCACCTTTTGACCTTCTTAGTAGTTTACTCAGTTGTTTTGTTTGGCCGGGTTAGGAAATGTTTAAGCGCAAGACAAATATCTCTATAAATTCAACATTTCTTTCAAGGGGTTGTACTGTAGCATACTGAAACGAAGCCGGCAGTCTTCATTTACATTCTAAGATCTATCATAAAGGAACTTAATTACAAGTCTTCGATAGGTTAGTTGTCAGTATTGGGTGGAAGACATCAATTGAAGAATGATGAAGATCTTTATGTTCAGATATATCTAAAGAAACATGTTGAGCGTATCATACCATTTAGCTAGACTAAAAACAATAACGATGTGCTGAATGCTGATAAGGAACTTTGTTTCTATGGTGATGGGGGTAATTATGGATAATTTGTTATCAATTACATGTTTTGTGATCTAATGATTAATATAGAATGCTTTTACAGAAAATTGTCTGTATGTCAGTATCTGTGTACTGGTAGAATTGTAAGTTGATATAAGGATACTTTCTAGAGATGAAGCACATACATTTAAAACAGATATTATCTCATGTAACGGTTAGTTAGTGATACTGTTCTGTTGATTTTTTTATTTTTTTTATTTTTAAAAGCAGGATGCATAGTTTTAGAATTAGAAGGTCATTGTGCATTACTATAGGAACTGGTTGAAATATAACTTTACCAAATGTGTCTCCATCTGAAATTCGTTCCAATAATTTCTAAAGCGGCTGATACTTAAATTTGCAGTATATTCAAAAACAAATTGCCATACTCGTAGAAGGCATAAGAAAGTCTTGGGAATCCGTCACATTGTACAGAATAGAGAGAAATTGTAAGTTCTTTCTAGCTAACATGTAACATCCAAATTCTATCTAATTTTGGTAATTTATACTTTAAGTTATCATTTTTCTTGATGTTTCACTGTGTATACCTTATAAAGAAAGCAACATCTACCAGAGGTCATCGGCCCATTTCAGTTGGAATATTACCTACTTTCTGCCCACAGTTATTAGCATTGACCAATCTAGCGAGTGTAAATTGAGTCAAACTTGTGCAAGTCTTTAGGTTCAAGCTCAAGATTGCTTTTCAGAAGATTATGATTTAGCTGACCGAGTTGGTACTTATGATTAAGCTGGTGCATTGTTTGAAAATGTCTTACGAAATCAAATTCAAGCTCAAAGTAAAGCTAATATAGAAAACAGTGATACTGCTACTTGAGAATAATACTGCTTAAGAATTTTAAATATCAGTTTTCTGTGATGTAATATAATTTATATTTTTGCCTTACAGAGAAAAAAAGTTGTGTTCATAGACTTTGTAATATAGATCAAACTATTAGAGAGTGTTGATGATATAAGGAAGTGGACTCGGATTCTTTGATTGACTTTCTAGCAAATCTTTCCAGAATTCTTTCTCTTTTTATGCTTCTTTTCCTTGTTTTCATAGACTTTGTTTTCATTTTTCTTGAATCATAGAAAGGTGCCATAAGGTCCAACTATTTTCGTGGTAAATGGTTTCGGGTAAACCACTTGTGACGTGGCGCAAATTAGACATCATTGTATCCTTCTCTTTACCAATTTTTTTGTGTTGTATAGTGAACTTTTGAGATTTAGGAGCACATATTTCCGCATTGTTCATTTGATGTAGTTTGGTTGCCACAAGGTCCAACTGTTTTAGTCAGGTTAAAAAAAAAAAAAAAAAAAAAAGGGGGGGGGGGTAAATTTGTTGGGGGGGGGGGGTTTTTTTTTATGGTTGGTAGGGTTAAAATTGGTTTTTTTTGTTGTTTGTTTGTTATTAAAAAGGGTGGTATAAATGGGGGGGGGGGGGGGGGGGGGGGGGGGGGGGGGGGGGGGGGGGGGGGGGTGGGGGGGGTGGGGGGGGGGGGGGGGGCCCCCCCCCCCCCCGGAGCGCCCCCCCCCCCCCCCCCCCCCCCCCCCCCCCCCCCCCCCCCCCCCCCCCCCCCCCCCCCCCCCCCCCCCCCCCCCCCCCCCCCCCCCCCCCCCCCCCCCCCCCCCCCCCCCCCCCCCCCCCCCCCCCCCCCCCCCCCCCCCCCCCCCCCAAAAAAAGGGGGGGGGGCGGGGGGGGGGGGGGGGGGGGGGGGAGAGGGGAAAAATGGGGGGGGGCGGCGGGGGGGGGGGTCCCCAAAACCCCCCCCCCCCCCCGGGGGGGAAAAAGCAGAAAAACCCCTCTGGGGGGGGGGGGGGGGGGGGGGGGGGGGGAAAGGGGGGGGGGGGGGGGGGGGGGGGAAAGGGGGAGGGGGGACGGTCCGGGGGGGGGGGGGGGGGGCCGGGGGGGGGGGGGGGGGGGGGGGGGGGGGGGGGGGGGTGGGGGGGGGGGGGGAGAAAATGGCGCGCGGGGGTGCGGCGGGGGGGGGGGGGGGGTATTCCCCCCCCCCCCCCCGGGGGGGGGGGGCCATGGGGGGGGGGGGGGGGGGGTCTCCGGGTTCTATCTTCCAGGTCGGGTTTGTTGGGGGCGATTCCTAAACTTTAAATTTGGATGATTGCTGTAATGGGGCTTTTGGGGGGGAGGAAGGGGGTATGTGTTGGGACACCTTGAACCGTATCCGAAGGACCCGCCCCGCTGCTGAGGACATAGTGCTTTGATAAAAATGTTTAGATAGGTTTGTAGACCGCAAATTTGACACTTATGATTACATACTTTTAGAGTAGAGATAAGCTATTTGATACGTTTAGGTTTCTAAGGCTGTTCCGGATCCAAAGTGTTTTACCAAAAAGTTTAATAAGCTAAAATCAATGAAACAGGTTAAACGATTATTTCGTAGCTATGATATTACTATCAAGATGTATAATTTCTCTTGAAGCATCTAACTAGAGCCTTGATCGAGGTGACTCATGTATGTTGAAGCTCAAGGATCAGAGATATTGATGTGAAGCGATCGGAAGATGGAAAGAGATTTAATGTTCGACGAGGGCGAGAGAAGATCGACGTAGCGGCATGGCGTGACGTTGGATGTTGCATGACGTGACGTCAGCATGCTTGAATCAACAATATAGTTGTTTTATATTATTATTATTTTCGTAATGTTGGACTAGTTAATTATATTATTTTGTGTTGGGCTTATTTATTCGTGTCAATAAGTTGTGGGCTTCCTCTTATAAAAAGAGATGAGAACACTAGCTTTTAGTATGCTGGAATTTGGAACGTGTTTTGGGCAAGACGGGACGTCTTGATTTGGACGAATTCTTCTTGAATTCGTTGGATGTTCTTTTCTTAATTAAAGTCTGTTTATTTTTGTATTCCATCTTTGTCTCCATATAATATCATATTCGTGAGTTATATTGCATGCGTGGAAACTAGGATTTGGGTCAAGAGCGAAAGCGGCATGCAAACGGCGTGAATATCATTATGGGCAGACGGAATTCGTTTGCAAACAAGTCCAATTTGGAGTTCAACCTTTTCGTTGGTATCAATTTCCAGTTTTCAATTCCTCTTTCATTGTCGTAAGGAGTTTGGAAGAAGTGTTATTTAATTACGTGTGCGGCAATCAACATAAGGTTAAGCTTTTGTGATCATCTATTTGTTTATTGTTCTCGGCAATTCGTAGAGAACATCTATCTATTCGCGTTTATTTTTCGGTACATACAAAGACACATCCGAGTTTGATCTTTTTTGTTTGCATCAATTGGTCCGACCTGCCGGATCTGACGGTGTATGATTTCAAACGAGAGCCAGTCGAAATTTGCAATCAAATTCATGGCGAAGTGTATAATGACCAATGAGCAATTCATGGGATTGAGGAATGCCCGAGATCCAGATAGGCCTAAAAATGATAGAGCAGTTATTATTTCGGATACGATTCAAATGATTAAGGATTTGATCTCTCAAGTTGAAAGGTTAAACTCCGAATATGTTGCACTTAGTGAGGAGTCACGTGAGCTGACCCAGGAGAGGAATGATCTCAGAGAAGAAAAGGCATCTCTTAAAACCGATTTTGAGAACCTTAATGGGCAAAACTTACAAATAGTTCAGACCGTGGACCCATGGATTGGAATGAACCACTCTGTTATGATGCATCCACTACCGATTCCTTCGCGAATTTGGGAGGATATTTCAATGGATTTCATTTTCGGTCTTCCGTCACCAAAGGGAAATTCTTGTGTTTTGGTTGTGGTGGATAGGCTGTCAAAGTATGGACTTGTTATTTCACGCCGTACTCCGATCACGGCTCGTCGCGTGGCTACTCGATTTGAGTTGGCCTATGGATGGCCGCCGCCTAGAGGGATGAGGCATTTGTCAGAGGAGTGCCGCATGGCCGCGGTCTCGGACGTAGTTTTGTCCCGGGATGAATTTGAGAAGCAATTACGGATGAATTTAGAACGGGCACAGGATCGAATGCGGAGAATACGGAATCAATCAAATAAAAGTCGCCGTGGAGTGAAATTTAGGGTGGAGGATCATTCGGTGGAGCCTACGTTGCCGAAATCGCTAGATTTTGAATGCGGTGACGTCTTTGATCCGGAGAAAGTGTTGTGCGTGCGTGATAATGTGTATTCTCATGGTCGGGTTCGAGAGGTGTTAGTTCATTGGAAAGATCGAGGAAAAGAAGAGTCTGTGTGGGTGGAATTAGAGGAGTTACGAAATCAATTTCCGGATTCCCGCCTTGAGGACAAGGTTGTTTTTGAGGGGGTGGAAGTTGATGTGAAGCGATCGGAAGATGGGAAGAGATTTAATGTTCGACGAGGGCGAGAGAAGATCGACGTAGCGGCATGGCGTGACGTTGGATGTTGCATGGCGTGACGTCGGCATGCTTGAATCAACAATATAGTTGTTTTATATTATTATTATTTTCGTAATGTTGGACTAGTTAATTATATTATTTTGTGTTGGGCTTATTTATTCGTGTCAATAAGTTGTGGGCTTCCATCTTATAAAAAGAGATGAGAACCCTAGTTTTTAGTATGTGGGATTTGGAACTTATTTTGGCAAGACGTAAAGTCTTGAGTGGGACGAAACTTTTCTAGTTTCGTATGATTGTTTTTCCTATTGGATTTATCTTCAATTTCGATTTTGTCTTGGTTTGAAATCGTTGCTCTATATTTATTATTTTGGCAGAGGTGTGATCGGCAAACTGGTTTTTGTCGGCTAGGAGTCTATTCAATTTCAATCAAAGTCAGCAAAGTTGTGCGCGGCTGAGGCAGTGGATTTGAGAAGAGAAGTGCGAGAAAACAAGAACTGTGACATATTGATTCACTAATTTAATACGTGGCCATAGCAATTGAGAGGTGGAAATCGGAATTTGCAAGTCACGTTTTTCCTCACTTCCGTAAATTATTTTTCGGCTTGCATCAGATATTGTGGACTGAGTATCATGACTTTGAGTCGTCTGTTACAAGCAAGCCCTTTTCTCTATCTTTCTCTTGTTGAATAAGACTAGGATTTCTGAGTTGTGCACTCGTGCAGTGTTGGCCATACAAAAGATTCTTTGTTTAAGCTTTAAGTTGTTGGTTTGTTTGACATTGTAAGGGAAGACTCCTGACACTTCCAAAAAACATGTAATGCTTCACCTATAAACCTGAACCACTCGTATTATTTGAAGGAGTTCTTTTTGAATTTTCATTAAGTTATTATTTAGTTCATCGCTTTTGAATTCATTCTAAATACTACTAATTGTTTAACCTCTTAAGAAAATGACTCTTGGTGTTTGTTTTGACTATGATTACTTATTGTGAATAGCAATCTACCCTATGTGGCTATGGCTTTACTTAACTGATGATCTATACTCATGCAACATGAAAACTTACTATAAGGGTTTTTGACGGATGCCGACGACAAGCCAAAGGTTGCTTAAACTAATACAGTGTCCATCTCATTCAGGTACAGAGGAAACTCCTATGACTTCGGAGACAACAGATATTAATGGCGAATCAGTTTCTGAGCTTTTCGTGGCCACACTGGATTGCATCAGGGATTCTGCTGCTCATGGTATTAGGAACACTAGCGATTTTCTAGGTACATCACAACTGCTCCTAAATCGTAATTATGGGTCTCATATCTCTACTAATTGATGATAGTAATATATACCCAAAGGAATCTGTAGCTTGTAGTGGGGCCAAGACCGTGCATTGAAATCTGAACAAACTCCTGGTGTATTTAGTAATTCCCATTATTTACCCAAAATATGAGAGAAAAAATAACAAACGCTTTCCACTTTGATCAAATCCAAGGTCAAATCCTGATTTCATCTCCAAAAAATCCAATTGCTCTTCTTTTCCTCATCAATATTTATCAATTCTGACTATTGAGCTTTATCAATGTTTTTGAACTTCCAGGCGTCAAAATTGTGTTCTGGGATATGAGAGATTCGTTCATCTCTCATCTATATTACGGGGGCGTTGAAGGAAATCGCTTCGATGCTGTACTTCCACAATTTGATCGAGTAAGATTTTTTAATCTTTCCAGATAAAGCACCTACCCTATGGTCTTTTTGGTCGTGCTTTCACTTTTTCCAATCTAATACCATGATTTTCCAAACCAATCCATGAACATCTCACTTTTTAATCTGGTTTTGATTGTTATATAATTCCCTTCTTTTAGGCACCACACAAATTTATTTGCCTCTGTTCTTGTGCATCAAACAACTTTCTTCAGTTGTGTTTAATATATCTTTGTTGACTTCCAGAGGCTCCAAGAATTCCCATCTCAAATATAATCACTTTCAATATATTACTTATTTTGCTACTCATCATGATATTGAAGGTACTTAAAAATGTTTATACTTGATAATGGCCCAACATGTGATTTTCTTTGCATCGATAGTCTAATCGGTTTCTACTGGGAATTTCTCTCAACCTTATAGAATGTTGGAATTGCTCACTTAATTCCACACGAGACTTCCAGTAATTACATATTCAGGATAACAAATAAAACCACATTTATACAAATAAAAACCACAGTTATTCTTTGTTTATTTTCTAAAATTTCTCTAACATTAACTTGCTTGTTATAGGTCTTGAATGATGTATGTAGTGTGATTGACAATACAATCAGAGACCTTGTAGTGTCGATCATTTGGAAGGCATCATTGGTATGATCGTGCCTATGATATCTATTGCTGTTGCTTTTTTCCTTTATAATTTATGTTAACTTGCATATTGTTACAATATGCAATAGGAAGGGTTCATTTGGGTGCTGCTTGATGGAGGCCCTTCCCGTGCATTTTCCGAGTCGGACATTATTTCGATTGAAGAAGATCTTAGTATGTTAAAGGTAAGCTGGTTACCACCACATGAGTCTTTTATAGTGTAACTGGTAGATCACGGTAATTAATTTCAAAGATAAATCTGACTTCGATGAGTTCGATGGATTTCCGAAGGCTAGTTCAGCAGAATATATTAAAGCAAGGATCGAAGCTGGTAAATAAAAGCAACTTGAATTGAAAAGCAGACGCAAGCACGAAACCAATCTCGATCACGAGACAAGTCCCCTCGAAACCTTAGCAGGGTTCCGCCACCTCAAGGATAAAATCCTTGCCGAGATTAATTCCCAAAATCCAAGACACCCTAAAACTAAAGGATGGAAGCCAACAATAGTTCAATTAGAAAAGGAATAAAAAGATACCAAAGATAAACTAAGATGCTAAATATAAAATAAAAACCCTAGGATATAAAAGGAAATAAGTCGACGCATGCATGCATGCACTTCCTGTCTTCACGTCGATCTTCCTTCCTTTCCTTCACTTTGCCCTCTACGAACATAAAATCGCCTAAAGCGATTATCCGTACTTGCCGATCCTTCGTCGTCTTCTTCCGTCTCATCCGATCGCTCCATATCAACTCACTCCCCTTCAAAATCGGCCTTGTCCTCAAGGCGAAAACTCAGAAATTGGCGGCGAAATTCCTCCATTTCTACCCACGTAGAATCCTCCTCACTTCGGTTCTTCCATCGCACTAACAATTCTCGCACGCGTCCCCTCGGCGTCCCTTTGTCACGAACCCGTAACACCTCTTCCGGATCAAATATCTCGCCGACCTCACACTCCAAGGTTGCTGGCAATGTAGACTCAACCGGATGATCCCCAATTACCCGCTTCAATTGACTTACATGAAATACGGGATGAATTCGGCTTCCCGATGGTAACCTTAACTCATATGCTACCGCTCCCACGCGTCGCACCACCGTGAAAGGCCCATAGAATTTAACGGCCAATTTTGAATACGGTTGTCGGCCCAATGACAATTGACGATGAGGGCGTATTTTCAAAAATACTTGATCTCCCTCTCAAAATTCCACCTCACGTCTATGTTTATTAGCCTGCGTACACATCCGCTCTTGCGCTCTTTCCAAATTTCCACATAGTTGACCCAAAATTTCATCCCGAGACTGTAACATGTCGGACACCGCCGCCACTTTGCATTCCTCCGGTAAATGTCTCAACAAGGTAGGCGGCGGCCGTCTGTACACTAGCTCAAACGGAGTTGTGCGCGCCGCCGTTTGATAGGACGTGTTGTACCAGTACTCTGCCCACTTTCGCGGATGTTCCGACGAAAAACAACGTAAGTATGTTTCTAAAACCCGATTCAAAACTTCCATTTGGCCATCCGTTTCCGGATGATAGGCGGTACTAAATTTGAGCTTAGTACCATGAGCTTTAAACAACTCTCCCCAAAACGAACTCACAAATAAGGGATCCCTATCACTCACAATGGACTCGGGAATTCCATGTAGCTTCACAACCGAATACACAAATTGAACGGCTACGCGCCGTGCCGTAATCGGGGTCTTCAACGGAAGAAAGTGACCGTACTTTGACAATCTATCCACAACAACTAAAATACAAGAATATCCCACGGAATTCGGGAGCCCCGTAATAAAATCCATGGAAATATCCTCCCAGATGCACTCGGGAATTGGTAACGGCTGTAATAGTCATGCCGGAGATTGAGCTTCATATTTTGCACGTTGGCACGTCATACAACTAAGAACATATTTCCGCACCGTCGCAAACATCCCTTTCCAATATACGCTAGAAGCGATCCGTCGATAAGTACGTAATACGCCTGCATGCCTCCAGACGGGGTGTTATGAACTCGTGCAACAGCATTGGAATCCATCGTGACGTCGACGTGAGCACCAATCGGCCCTTATAAAAAAGACGATCTCCTATTACGGTAAAATGAGGCCGAGAGGTTGGATCACGCTGCACGGCATGCATAATATCTTTCAAGATCGGATCATCACTTTGTTCTTGAATAATATCGGGTAGGTTCTCCCAGATTGGCTTTCTCAATGCGAGGAACGAACACTCTTGGCCTACGGTCTACTCGTGGCAACGTGACAAGGCATCGGCCGCTCGATTGGAAATTCCCGACTTAAACTCAATTGTGAAGTCGTAGCCCAATAGCTTGGCTACCCAGACTTGTTGAGCCGGAGTTGCAACCCTTTGGCTAAGTAAATGTTTAAGACTATGGTGATCGGTCCTTACCACAAACTTTCGGCCGATCAAATAAGGCCTCCAATGCTGTATAGCTAAAACGAGACTCATTAAGTCCTTCTCATATGCCGATGTAAAAGTGTTCTCTGCTCGAAATCCCTTGCTATAATACGCCACGGGGTGTTTATCTTGCATTAAGACCACCCCTATTCCGGAATTAGATGCGTCACACTCAATGACGAAAATCTTGGAAAAATCCGGTAACCACAAGACCGGAGCCGAAGTAATCGCTCCCTTCAAAACCCTAAATGCCTCCTCCGCCTCCGCGTTCCACTGAAATTTTTCCGCCGTTGCTTCCTTCCGAAGTAATGTCGTCAACGGCTTCGCCAAAACTCCATACCCCTTGATGAATCTTCGATAATATCCCGTCAACCCTAAAAATCCTCTTACGGCCTTAAGCGATGTTGGCGTGGGCCAATCCAGAACTGCCTGAACTTTAGCTGGATCCATCGCCACGCCTTCCGCGGAGATCAAATGCCCTAAATAATTTACCTGCGTAGCGCCGAAAGTGCATTTCTTCTTGTTGGCATAAAATTCATGTTGTCGTAACTTCTCCAACACAAGTTCTAAATGCTTCACATGTTCACTCCAAGACGAACTATAGACCAAAATATCATCAAAGAAAACCAATACGCCTTTACGGAGATATGGTCGGAATAAGTCATTCATTGCGGATTGAAACGTTGCCGGCGCATTAGTCAGCCCGAAAGGCATTACCAAGAATTCATAATGGCCATTATGCGTGCGAAAAACAGTCTTCGGAATATCAGATTCCTTCATCCGAATTTGATGGTAGCCTGCGCGTAAATCGATCTTGGAAAATGCCGTCGCACTGGCCAACTCATCCAACAATTCCTGTATCACCGGAATAAGGTATTTATCAGGTATTGTCGCCTTATTCAATTCTCGGTAGTCTACGCAAAACCTCCAGCTACCATCTTTCTTTTTAACCAGAAGCACCGGACTAGAAAACGGACTATAACTTGGCTGTACAATCCCCGCGGCTAACATATCGGCCACTAATCTTTCCATTTCATCCTTTTGCAGATGATTATAACGATATGGTCGGACTCTAATCGCACCCACTTCCGGTTTCAACGGAATTGCATGCTCAACGCCCCGATCGGGAGGCAACCTTCGCGGTTCATCAAAGACTTCCGGAAAGCGCTGCAAAATTGAGTCAAGCAGCTGGCTCTCGGAAGATGTCTCAACTTGCCCCTCCAATAACCAACTATCCGCCATATTACAAACGAAAGCGGCCAGCTCAATATCATCCCACTGTTGCAACGTCTTAATAGTAGCGGACGCTCGTAATTTAGAGCCATCCCCTTGTAATTTGACGAGACGCCCATTGAGCTCAAACATTATGTACAATCATAATTCACGCGCAACTCCCTCAATGTTTTTAACCAAGCAATTCCAAGTATCATGTCTACGCCACTTAGAGGAAATACGTGGCAATCTACCGTAATGCAAAATCTTACCGTCAAATTCTTAGCTTGTTTTCCCTTCAGGTATAAGATTCTTGCTTTCATTCACTACAAATTTGCAGCTCTTCATTTTCGCTTATCTCCTCTTCCTTTAAATTATGGCAGACTGGATCCTTGATCAAGATGCTTATGGCATCGAGTGAACACATTTCAGCTGGTGTGAATATTTATAAATATGGTAAAAGATACCCTGGAGATGCTAACACTTTGATACGAGTATTATGCCACAAGAAAGATAGGGAAGCTTCAAAATTCTTGAAACGGCATTACCGGCTTCCTGGATCTTCTGGTGATAATTTATTCCGTTCGCTCAAAAGGATCCTTGTTTTTGGTATGATGAAACTTGTGTACAAATTAAGTACCGTATAAAATCCAGTAGTAGTCTCCAATTGATATCTAAGATGATATCTCATCCTCAAGTATATTGATCTGATACTAAGGAGTGAAAAAGAAGAAAACATGTTAAAGATAAGAAGGATGAAATGAATGTAACTGGGGTTTAGATGACTAATATATGAAAAGGCTTGATAATATTACTAAAGAGATTAGTGTCTAATTACTAAAGAACTGGGAATATGAAAAAAGAGTAACAAGAACAGGATAAAGGAGATATTGAGATAGGCACAAGTACTTGGATATCTGAATTGCAATATAATTGCTTGTGATAGACAAGTTACACATACTTATGGCCTACAGATGAATGTTACATGAGATTTCACATCTGACCCGAGTATATAGCATGAAAATAACTGATACACAGGAACGATTTTCTTGTTAACTACTAAGGCAACCGAGGATTCTTTCAAGAATCGCTTTTATCAACTGAACATTCTCTGCGAACTTCGGAAACACATCAATATTTGTGTTTATATTTACACCTTCATTAAACTTTTTATGCGTCGTCATGAGCATTTTCTCCTGCAGTACCATTTCTTGGTTTCATATTCATCTTTGGCAAAGTTTCATTATTTTCTTTTCAGAATTCAGTTAACAGATTCTTTTTTACTTCAGTTGCTTATCATTCACCTTTATATTTTAGAAACCTGTGCCAAATCTATGTAAAATGCGTTATCGAGCTCATTACATAGTCTTCTTATCAATACATAACGTAGTCTTTCACTAATTGATTGCAGAATATGACGAGACTGCAGTTGAGAATTCCAGTTTTGGTTCCCCATTTGTTGCAGACATCTTGAAGCGTGGTGCTTCGTTCCGTTGGTCTGAGAAAAGTCAAAGCAGCTTCAGGTCTTTAACAAGGAAATTTCAAGAAGTCACGTGGAAATAAAGATATCTTGCATGACGAAATATAGTTAACGGGCTGCTGTGAGCATCGGAATCATGTGAACTGGAGAACTATTGCAAAAATGGCTAGTCAATCTCTTGGGGGTATGTCTGCAACAGCTCGCACGTCAGACAATGTAGAGTTGAAGCAGAACGTTGAGTGAATCCTTTCTACTTAAGAGAGGAGAATAGTGATCCTTCATGAATAAATTAGACCGCGAAGCATACCTCCTCTTATCAGCCCATGCATTCAGCAAATTGTTGAAAGTTGGAACTGGTGGAGCTGGTTATGGTAAAGAACTTATGATTCATTAATAGAGGCTGATCTTATTTGGCCATCTAATATAGAGAGCACTTCTATTTTCAATTACAATATTAAGTTTTGCCATCTATTCAGAAGTTGTCTGGAGTCATCTTCTGTTCCTCTTGCTTGGAACTTTTATGAGTTATGAGCAACTGCTTAGTTGAAAGATTATTAGTTATCCATAATCGATTGTACTGATGGGGGCTTGGCATTTCAATACTATGCATGTTGACATGTGTTTATCAATTATCACATATGAAAGAAATATAATTGAAGTTCATTAAAAAACAAATGTCATAACAATTCGTACAATAAAAAAAGCAATACAAGATATAAAATCAAATTTCATGACCTTCACCTTGCCAATTGTTGAAAATAGTTTGAGCGAACGAATTTCTAAGATTGGTACAAGGGTTTGATGTATCAATATAAATCAAATACTCAACTTCATTGTCGTCCTTGTCCACACCATCGTCATAAGAATTCTTATTATCGGATATGTCATCTAAACGAGATACGGGAGATATGTATCTTGTTATCAGGTTATGTAATAAGCAACATGCCATGAGACCACAACTATATCGAAACTAAACAAAGAAGGGCTTCTAAGAATTCCCCACCTTCCTTTTAGTTTCCCGAAGTATCTTTTTATCATGTTTCTAGTCATTGCTTGTCTTAAGTTGAAGTATTCCTCTACACTTTGTGGTTGGCGAGGAGCATTATTCCACTCTCTTAAAAGATAGAGTTGTCCTCTATACGGTGCAAGGAATCCCTCTCCATCTGATGAATTCACTAATTAAATAATATTCCCTTCGTTGTAATAAATGATGAGTCGTTTTCGTACTTATCTATTCCTGGCCGAAATGCGACCTATCTAGGCAGTTCGGAGGCTTTTTTTGGGGTAGTTATGCAGGTGAAAAGGTGCGATGTGGCAATCGACTAGAATGCAAGGTGGCGTTGAGATTTGAAGGCAATAGGGGAGATTTTTGCTCGCACATAAACGAAAATAGGAGAGGGACGAAACTTGGAGATAAAGGAAGAGAAGATATGAATGTACTTTATCTGTCAAATATCTTTTTTTAGCAAAAGATTTTCCCTAGATCCACTTATGCCATATAAAAGGGAGAAAGGCGCAGGAGACACGGATCCGCTCATTCATTCGTTCAAGTCTAAATTTCGTTCAAGTTTCTTGCGCCGTCTTTCAAGTTCCGATTGAGTTCAGCATAAAGTTTCAAAAATCAAGTCCGTTTTCATTTTTGCACTTTAATTCCAAGAGATTGGGAGGAAGAACAAACACTCTATTTTGTTGTTTTAGTTCTAGTTTGAAGACATGTTTTAATTCCTTTTTTTGCTTCTGTTTCTAGAAGGATCGAAGACTTGTTCACACTTCCTTTTACGTAGTTAAAAATATCGTGCATGCTAGATTTAGGTTAAAGAATGTTTTCTGTTCCGTTTTACCATGTGGCCACTAGGGTGATTATTCAACTAGCTGATAGGTCATGCATTTCTCTTGGCCTACTGGAGAACATTTTGGTCTGAATTAACAATTTTGTCTATCTAGTAGATTTTATGTCATTGACATTAATGATATGCGAGTTGACAGTACCGCAGGTGTATTGTTGGGTAGACCATTCTTAAAAACTATGAAAACCATAATTAATGTAGATGAAGGGTCTATAAGTGTTTTATGTCCATTGCATTGCAGATACATGTATTAAGCCCTATGATCATGAGATGAAGATGCGCTTTCCATTGATGTAATTGAGAGCTTTGTCCAAGAATATCTTGAGACACACTTAATGTAGGATAACATGGAGCTCACCTAGATACAAGGACTGAATGACTCAGATGTCAAGGATATGAAGGATGAATAAATCAAAGAGAGTATAATAACATTATATTATATTCTACTCCCAAAATGGCTATTGTTGGCAGTGTGGTCCAATTGCTCAAGCAGAAAGAGTCTGAAAAGCTGTTGCCTTCGATCATTAAGCCACAAAAGTTGGAACTTAAACAACTTCCAACACATCTAAATTTTTTTTATCTAAAGGACTTGGATCAAGCTCAAGAAGAGACATTGTTGGAGGTTTTGAAGAGGCATAAGAAGGCTATTATATGGACTCTAGCCGACATAACCAACATAAGTCCCCAATATCCGCATACACTCTATCCTTATAGAGCCAGATAGAAAGCCCTTCCGTAATCATCAAAGGAAACTCAACCCAAATATGCGAGAGATCATGCTAAAGGAGGTACTGAAGCTTTTATCCATGAGGATTATTTATCCCATTCCCGATTGCAAATGAGTGAGCCCCATTCATGTGGTACCAAAGAAATCTGATTTCCAAGTAGTGGAAAACGATAAGAATGAGCTGGTGCCAATACGCCTAGTAACGAGATGATGTATGTGCATCGACTACAAAAAGCTTAATGAGGCTACGTGTAAGGATCACTTTCCGCTATAGATAGATAGATAGATAGATAGATAGATAGATAGATAGATAGATAGACAAATAGATCGACAAACAGACAGATAGATAGAGAGAATAAGTCAGAATTCTTGGAATCATGTTTATTCTCCCCCCCCCCCCGCCCCGCCCCATACACCGGAGTTCATACCGGGACAAATAATTAGTATCAGAGTGGTGATCAAATAATTAGTAGCAGAGTTGTTCCTTTGAAAACCATGAAATAAGCTTGCTGCCTGGGAATTGATGCATTCTTGAAGTTGATTTCCGGTTTAGTCTGCATCAGCGTAACTAGTTAGTTCAAGATTGTCATTAGCTGTATACCATAACCCTATGTCAAGTGCTCCTTTCATATAATAGAGAATCTTCTTCGCTGAGTCTTGATGACTTTTGAAACGCCCCAATTTTCATAATTTAACTAGGGACGCTAATTCATACTTAACATGCTTATTTCAATTCTTTCAAAATATTTTCATGGAAAAGAATCATTGAAAAACTCAATTTATTTTCATAGTCAGCGGAAGTCTTAAATAAAAATTTAATAAGTCTAACATTTCAAAAGAAATAACAAAAAGTTTAAAAACAAAAACAATAATTTAAATACGATAAGTCCTCCTCGTGACCATCACCACCAACACCTCTATCCATCGGACGAGTCATTTCCCGAAAAATGTTAAAATGATAGGGGATGAGTACGACTACTCAGTGGGGAAATGCATTTATCCAGATTATAAATGATACCGAATTTAAACATGATAACATAGACATGGTAACATAGCATGGTTGGTCCAAAGACCCATAGACATAGCAGCACGTAGGCTTGACCTGAAGGTCCCTCGCTGATACAGGCTCGTCGACCTTATATCCCTCGTTTATAGTTTCATTGATCATGTACTATAGTCACATAGAAACTCAAGTAAAGAATATAATAAGGATAAACATCAAGAATTCCCCACCTTAACATTGACTTGAAGAAAATAATGGATATCAATGTTTAAGTCCTGCGCGCCGATCCTATACATGGAAATTTATCTTAATGACTCTACATGGAATGTCATCCATGCATTTGTAATTCAGATAATTCATAAATACACATAGATCAAAATAATCAAACAAATGTATATTATACATAATCCACTTATTAACATGCAACTTTAATGGTTTCACATAATAATAAACTTAAGTATATTAAACATATTCTTACTTTTATTGACAATTCATTCGTGCAGTAAGTAATTCAACAATTAATGAAATAAATTACTAAAATCGTAAAGCTTTGTCCTAAAAATTATAGACCTCTAACATGAACAACATAATACATATTCCATCACAATAAAACTTATCATAATTAAGAATTCATTTAATTGTAACATGAAACTTTTTGTTTTTCAATCCACATGCATGTTGACAAAAGATTCTGACACATCAAGAAATAAATTAACAAATAAATAGTACACGTATCCTAAAAATTCTATATTTTTAACATGAATGACCTAACATATATTATATCCTATTAAAATTCAGAATGGTCGAAAAAAACTCAAAGAAAACATAAAAAATTATTTTTCTATCAAGCTTATGGACATGCTGTCAAAAACTGGCAGGTTACGAATAACAATTTTTAAAAAATATTTATTATGCTTGGAAAATTCTACAAACATAATAAAGTATACTAGACATACTGAGGAATATGATCCTAAATTTTCACGATAATATGACGACGGGAAGATGTGTAAATAATTCTTGAAACAGTTCGCAAATATGCTGACAGATTTTTGAAAATTTTATGGGATGCTATATTAAGAGTGACTAGGGGTATTTATAGGCCTAGAAATCATTATCTAAAGATCCCTAATCATATAAGGTATCAAATATATTTTATCCATAATTATTTTTGTACTTATATAATTTAGATAGAATTTAGTCTATCACCTACCATATAAGAGATTCAATCATAGTTAGATTAGGATATAGACACTATTAAAATTGATCTAAACATAAGTATCACACATATAATATATATTTTTAATCATAAAATATAATATAAAATTATCTCATAATTATTTCACACAAATATAAAATATTCAATCCATTCATGAATCCTAGCAGATTTAGGAAATCATAAGTAAATAAATATTATTCTTGCCTCATAATTCTAACATTATTTCTATCTCAATAATAAAAAATATAATCATAATATGATATAAATAAACGCATTCAAAGTTCAAAATAAATTTACATAATAAAAATGATTTAATGACAAATAAGATAGATGCTTTAATTTTCATTTAAATTTCTAAGGCGCGACTTACAGAACTAAAACACTTGATAACATACATGAATAGATATGCAATGCATTATATATCAAAAATTTTGGGGCGTTACAACTTTGCTTAGGATTCGCCTGAAATCTTGCACAAGCACCTGCAACAAAAGTTATGTCAGGTCTACTAGCTGTAATATATACTAATGAACCAATTATAGCTCTATATTCAGTAGGCTCTACTAATACTCCCTCTTTATCAAGATCAATCTTCATATTTGTGTTCAACGGGATTCTGACTCTTTTGCTGGATTCGCATCGAACAACTTAATTTGATCTCAATTGTATTTAGCTTGATTAATGATGTTGGTCCGGAGACGAGTATCAGGTGTAGAGGGGGGGGGGAGTGAATACACCTGATTACAAGTTTTTCCTCAAACGCGAAGGACAACTAAGCTGTAGAGTGCGACTGATGAACAGTGCCAAATAGTAATCTTCTGATCGCAGGTCAGAGTGGCTCAACTACTGAGTCTGTCCTACTGACTCTTGTCAGTATTAAGGTCTAAGTCGGAGAGTTAAGTGCGGATAAGTGTGGGGCCCGATAGACTTCGTCTCGATTTGAAAACGTGTTTTCGCAAACCAAAGCTGTTTTGGCTGGTGCATTTTTAAATACGTTTTATGCAAAGTATGAGTTTGTAAATCGGTTTGAGAACGATGCAATAAAACAGTAAATAACACAAATAATTTTTAATGTGGTTCGGATACGCAAGATCCTACGTCCACGGTCCTACTGAATAGGAGTTCTTGTTGATTAATCTGAGCAAGCCTCAACAAGGAATCTATGCGCTGGACAGACCCTTCTAAGTTATAGTCCTTAGCGACTTTACAAATCAAACCGAAGTTTGAAGGGGAAGTGATTTTCTCCAACAATGAAGGAGTTCTTACAATAAAAACGATTCACAGAAAGTGAACTCCTTCGAAGGTTCTAAGCTATGGATGTAACAATTGAGCTTAGATAGAGAAGAGCGAACTAAAGAAACTCTAGAGAGAAGAACTACAGATATTCAACTAAGCAAGTTCTTCGCTGAATCTTCGTGAATGCGTTAGAGAGTTTGAATGCTTTGAGCGTATATTCCCTTCGATATCCCGTGCGTTGAGCTCGAAAATGCTTCTCTATTTATAGTCATGACCCATACATTTGTTTGTTGGAGAAGACGATGCCACGTGTCACAAACGTCCAAGGAAAATGGCCATAAGTTTCGAAGTAGCGTCGCAGAGTGGTTGGTCACTGTACATGAGAGCAGCTTTAGTGTCAGAGCAGGTAAGGCTTAGGTTGCTTCTCATTGGTCAAGGTTTGTGGTAGGTGAGACTTATCAGACATCAGTCTTCATCTGAGTTGACTCTCACTCATCCTCGTATGATACTCTGCTGACTTTCGAATGACAGTAATAGTCGGGCAGTCGTTTCCTGTCGGATACAGTAGATCTGGAACGATAGTACTGATTTCTTCATCTGAGTCGGCTGATGAAAGTCTTCTACTGAGAACAGTCAGCTGGTGACTCTGAAGGTACTGAGCTCTCATACTGTGTCTTCACTGGAGGTCAGCTGATGGGAATCTTCTACTGATAACGGTCAGCTGGCGACCTGAGGTTATAAGTATGTTGCTTCTTGTATTTTCACCGGGTTTTGTGCAGTTAAATGGCTGGATTTGTGCATCTTTTGTGCCGTCTCATAGACGAATGGAGGTAAAATTAAAGCAATGCAAGTCGAGAAGGAAGGTTGCGGATGTAGAAGCGAAATGATGAAGTATGGAGAGTTGGGCCACTTTTGAAGACCAAATTAATTGGGCTCAAGCTTGAAGTTGTTTTTGAGAATATTATTCTAGGCCCAATTGTTTTTATTATGGCCCAACTTGTAACTCTCTCTACACACTTTTTTACCTTAGGTATAAATAGATTAGTGTGGAGAGAGGTGGGCAACAACTTGGACACAACAACTTTTACCACAAAAAACATTACTCCACTTTTTCTTTCCTCTTGGCTGCAACAACCAACGGAAGAAGATTAATGTTTTGTATTTCATGAAGCTAGCTACAATAGTGAACAATGACTTTGGTTTGCAATTTATAGTGGTAAATGCTTTTATCTTTTAATGCTTTTTTCTTGCTTGCATGTTCTTGATTCCAAATATTAATGGTAGTTGTTAAGAGTTCATTTATGACTTCTTTACTAAGCACTCTTGTCTCTTGTGATTTAAGTATGCGTAGCTAATTTTCTCGATTCGACGAGGCAAAAATGCACTAATCTAATTTCCCCTTCAGACCTAAATGTACTTGAATTTGATTCCTTAAGTTTCGATTTATTCCGGGTTAAGTAGATTTATCGATTAACTAGGATTGATTACCCTAGGATTATTTGGTAGTTCTATGGAATGGAAATGAATCGATAGCTAAGTTACTTTGTATGCCCAACATCAGTAATTTGGTAAATCGGGTCCTATGTTCTTAATGCATCGTAGCACTTAATCTAGAAATTGTTCAACATGCTAGATTGTGTTAGGAATATGAAATGGGTTATATGCTTAACATGCTTGTTTCTACGTAATTGGATAAGGATAGGGATATGTCCGTGCTCAACACAACATTCCGACCGATTAACTTAAGGTGTTAAATAAATCTTTGAGTCAAGGATTGGGGATAGTGTGATTAGTGCGGGTTGCCGAGTCGAGTCTTCTCTCTTATCACATTCCTTCGTATTTAAGTCGTGTTTATTTCTTGCCTAGTTATAATCAAACTCAAACTTGAAGCGTGGTGGCTACACCAAATTCGGATTATTAGAAAATATAGGATAATTCTCCCGTTCCCTGTGGATTCGACCCTGCTTATCATTGTGCTAATCCCTATTTTTAGCTTGTGTTACAGGACTAATCATTTGGTGAGTACGACGCTCACCAAATTGGCGCTGTTTCCGGGGAACGGTGTTTGATTTAATCTATTTTTCCTAGTGATCTTTTGGGTATTTTTTCTGTTGTTTATGAGCAGTTTTCCCAACCCGAATCTCTTGTTCGACCCAGAAATTGAGAAGACCGCAAAGAGAATTTGGAAGGAGACGAAGCTGAGAAAACAGCGGAACCTAAGAGTTCGGTCTGATCATATAAGTTACAATTCTAAAGAAGTAGAGTCTGAGTCGGAATCAAGGACAGAGTGTGAAGAAATGGCTGACCCTGACCCAAGGTTGAATGAATTGTCTAAACATGATGCTGAAGATACACCTACTACAATCCGAGTACCAGAAACAGATGAACCAATTGATCTGAAAATTGGGATACTCCACCTTCTGCCCAAGTTCTATGGAAAGAGAGGTGAAGATCCATTCAATTTCTTGAGTGAGTTCACCAAGATCTGCAGGATCCATAAGAGGCCACCTAGAGTTACAGAAGACCAGCTTAGATTAGCTGCATTTCCATTTGCCCTGTCTGAGCAGGCAAACATGTGGTTTTCGAGTCTCCCACCTAATTCAATCACAAATTGGGCAGAGATGAAGATGACTTTCCTGGATTATTACTTCCCTTCCACAAAAACAAATGCACTGAAGAAGGAAATCTCCAGCATTGAACAAGAACCTGATGAGTCCTTGAGCACATACTGGACTCGGTTCCAACGACTGAAGGACAGCTGCCCCAACTACAAATATTCAGAAGGAGATCTCCTCCAATACTTCTACCAAGGCATGACGATTAAAACGAAAGATTTTGTAAATTCATCAAGTGGAGGAGGATTTTCCAATTGTCGGATAAGTGAGGCCAAAAAGCTGATCCAAAATCTAGTAGATGCTACTAGAGAATATGAGAGCCCTCGTATCTTAAAGAAAGCTTCTCAAGCAAGCTCTTCTGCATCTGATGACAAAATGGAAGAAAGACTTGGGAGGATTGAACGGATGCTGACCAACGTAGTAGAAAAGGCAGCTGCTGCTGGACCTCCTGAGAAGCCTTGTGGGAATTGTGGAATTTTTGGACATGTCACCCTCTAGTGTAACCATAATGAGGATGTTCAAGTTAATGCAATTGGGAGTTGGAACAATCATCAACAACAAAAGAGGGATCCCAACTCGCAATCCTATAATCCAAGATGGAAGGATCATCATTATTTCAAATGGAGTTGACCAGGAGATCCCCTCAACAGAGTCTTCAACCACCACAGCAACAATTCTAGACACCCTAACAAAATCAGTCAAGACAAAATATGCCACAACAAGCACCTATGCAACAGCAAAGCTATCGTCCCCCACATCAAAGGGTGTTCCAACAGAACGCACCCCCAACTGCCCCAACCCAATCTTCGAAATCTCTTGAAGAAATGATGGGAGGACTTATCACATCTCAGAAGACTATGTAGAGAGATGTGCAAACTCATAATGATGCCATACATAGCATCCAACAAGCCCAGCAAAGTATGCAAGATGCACAAAAGGATCAGAAGACAAGCATTGATACACTATCGATGCATATGTCTCAGATAGCAGACACTCTTAATGAAATGAAGGGAAATCAAGACAAATTGCCTTCCCAAGTGCATTTAAATCCCAAGGGAGGGGATGCAATGGCTGTGACCCTGCGTAGTGGAAAGGAACTAAAGGAGTTCCCCAAGAAGAAACAAGATGAGGGTTTGAAGTCTAAAGCCGGAGATCACACTGATTTGGTGAAACAAAATCCCTAGTCAGATCAGAAGTTGCAGGACAAAAATACTGAAGAAGATGAACAAGTCAACACAGTAAACCCCCCCCGAGCCAAGTGGGCCTAGTATACCTGTTCAACCACCTTTTCCAGCTGCTCTAGCGAGGAAAACAAAGCCTAATGCAGAGAACATGGATTTCATGGCAATGTTGGAAAAATTAGAGGTTAACATACCATTCCTCCAAGCTATCAAATTCCCCCCTCCTTGCAAATTCATCAAGGATTTCATATCTGGAAAGGCAAAGCCCACTGGAAAGGTTGTGATGGAGGAAACTGCCTCTGCATTAATACATCGAAGACTGCCCACCAAGTGTGAAGATCCAGGTATGTTTACGCTTCCTTGTCTATTTGGAGACGTGAGAATCAAGCATGCTATGTGTGATCTAGGGGCCTCAATTAATGTGATGCCATTGTGTGTTTGTAACATGCTAAATGGAGTGGAGTTAACAAAGACTAGGGTTGTGATTCAACTTGCTGATAGATCATGTGTATACCCTGTTGGTCTTCTTGAAAATGTCTTAGTGAAAATCTATAATTTCACATACCCTGCTGATTTCTATGTCATTGGTACACATGGTGGGCATGTAGAGGGTACAACTGGAGTGCTTTTAGGTAGAACTTTCCTTAAGACAGTCAAAGCACTTATAGATATGGAAAATAGGACCATTCGCATTAAGTATCATGAGGAATCATATACTTATAGACTTGATGAGGCTTTGGAGAAGCCAAGTGATTCTAAAAATGCATATTCTGCTAACATGTTTGAGCCCCTTGTCCAAGATCACCTTGAGACGAATTTTTTGCAGGACAAATTAGAGTTAGCCTTAACACTAGAGCTTACAGAATTGGATAACAAGAGGATTGATGATGGGGAGATACAGGAGGTCATTATGTCTCTCTGTGCGTTTGGAGGAGACTGCAGCCTCTAGCAGTTCTCTACCTCAGCAGAATAGTACTGATAAACCACTTCCATCATTGGTCCAGGTGCCTAAACTGGAGTTAAAACCACTGCCCACGAATTTGAAGTATGCTTTTCTAGGAGAAGAAGACACTCTTCCAATAATCATCAACAAAGAATTATCTGAGGAGCAGGAGAAGAAGTTAATAGAAGTTCTCAAGAGGCACAAAAGAGCCATTGGCTGGACATTGGCTGATCTTACTGGAATTAGCCCAGATGTTTACCAACATCATATTCTGCTCGAGCCAGACAGTAAACCTAGCAGAGATCCTCAGAGAAAGCTTAATCCAAACATGAGGGAAGTTGTGCTGAAGGAGATCCTCAAACTCCTTGCTATGGGTATGATCTATCATATTTCAGACAGCAAGTGGGTGAGTCCGGTGCATATTGTGCCCAAGAAATCTGGATTTCAGGTGGTGCAGAATGACAAACATGAACTTGTTCCAGTTTGCCTTCAAACAGGATGGCGTATGTGTATTGACTACCGGAAGCCCAACACAACAACACGCAAGGATCACTTCCCTCTGCCATTTATTGATCAGATATTGGAGAGGCTTGCTGGGAAGGTATATTTCTGTTTTCTAGATGGTTACAGTCGATACTTTCATATATATGTGAACGCAGAAGACCAGGAGAGACTACTTTTACGTGCCCTTTTGGCACCTATGCTTACAGACGGATGCCCTTCGGCCTGTGTAATGCTCCGGGAACCTTCAAACGATGTATGATGAGTATCTTCTCGGATTTGATAGAGAAATGCATTGAAGTGTTCATGGATGATTTCACCGTTTCTGGTGATTCATTTGATGGTTTTTTGGCAAGCTTAGACTTGGTGTTAACTCGGTGCGTGGAGAAGAATCTTGTTCTCAACTATGAAAAATGCCACTTCATGGTCACCGAATGAATAGTTTTGGGACATGTTGTATCGAAGAAGGGAATTCAAGTGGATAAACCTAAGGTAGATCTGATATCTCATCTTCCTTACCCGACTAATGTGAAGGGAATTTGAGGTTTCTTAGGGCATGCGGGATTCTACCGCCGGTTCATAAATGACTTTGCAAAAATTGCCCAGCCATTAACTAAGTTGCTGCAGCAGGATATTCAGTTTGTCATGATAGAAGAGTGCAAGCGGGCTTTTGATCTCTTAAAGGCAAAGTTGACTTCAGCCCCAATCATGCAACCACCAGATTGGACCTTCAATTTGAGATAATGTGTGATGCAAGTAATTATGCGGTGGGAGCGGTTCTTGGTCAAAAAGCGGAAAGGAAAGCCATGTTATATATTATGCTTCGAAGACCTTGAACCCCGCTCAATGAAACTACATAACCACGGAGAAAGAGTTGCTAGCCATAGTCTTTTCCCTCGATAAGTTTCGTTCCTATCTGCTTGGTTCCAAGATAGTAGTGTACTCGGATCATTCGGCATTGAAATATCTAATATCCAAGGCTGAATCCAAACCACGGTTGATGCGATAGATCCTCTTGTTGCAAGAATTTGATTACGATATCAAAGATAAGAAGGGTGTTGAAAATCACGTTGCAGACCACCTGAGCCGCCTGGTGCTTCCAGCGAATGCTACACTTATCAAAGAGTCATTCCCAGAGGAGCATCTATATTCAGCAACAAGGCAGAATAATCTCATCTTATTGGATCAGAGTAAAAATTCTGTAGCAGAATGCCTGGCTGTATCAGGGCAAGCTGGCAAACTGCCCTGGTTTGCCCATATTGTTAACTACCTAACAACAGAGCAAATCCCTAATGGTTTTACAAGTGCACAAATGATGAGGCTTCGTTGTGAGTCCAAGCATTACTTCTGGGATGAGCCTTACCTGTGGAAGATTGGTGTTGACCAAGTTATCAGAAGTTGTATTCCGGAGAGTGAGCAAAGTGATATTCTGTCTCATTGTCATTCCCTTGCCTGTGGAGGACATTTTGGCCCCAAGAGGACAACAAGAAAGGTTCTGGACAGCGGATTCTTTTGGCTTACTTTGAACCGTGACGCTTATTTGTTTTGCAAAAGCTGCCCTAGGCGTAAAAAAGACCGGGAATATCTCTGTGAAAGATAAAATGCCTCAATGTCCTATTCGAGCTTGTGAAATATTCGATGTGTGGGGAATGGATTTCATGGGCCATTCCCGAGTTCATGTGGGAATTTATATATTCTTCTCGCGGTGGATTATGTCACAAAGTGGGTGGAGGTAAAGGCCACTCGAACCAATGATTTGAAAGTTGTTTCAAGCTTTCTCAAGAGTCGCATATTCAGTCGATTTGGAGTTCCAAGAGCTGTGAATAGTGATCAAGGCTCTCATTTTTGCAATCGCACTATTGAGGCCTTGATGAAGAGGTACGGAGTTCGCCACCGCCTTTCTACTCCTTACCACCCCCAAAGCAACGGACAAGCCGAGGTATTCAATCGCGAAGTGAAACAAATTCTCGAGAATACCATGAACCCTTCGCGTAAAGATTGGAGTTTGCAGTTGGACGATGCCTTGTGGGCATATCGAACCGCTTATAAGACGCCCATCAGTATGTCTTCTTATAGGCTTATATTTGGTAAATTATGTTATTTACCGGTTGGAGTCGAACACAAAGCATTTTGGGCTATCAAAGAGATGAATATGCAACCGGCTAAGTGTGAGGAGGAGCGTAAATTCCAACTCCAAGAGCTTGAAGAACTTCGATTAGAAGCTTATGAATCTGCCAATTGGTACAAGGATAGGATCAAGATGTGGCATGACAAGAACATTCGAGGCAAAACATTCCAAGTGGGACAACAAGTCCTCTTATACCAATCCAAGCTTCGTTTGATGCCTGGAAAATTGAGATCGCATTGGATAGGCCCATTCACAGTTCGTCAGTCTGCCCCAGTGGAGTTATTGAGATTCACAGCCCCTCTACGGAAAAAGTGTTCAAGGTGAACGAACATCGATTGAAGGCGTACTTCGACTCTTCCCAACTGTACAGTGAAGTCGCCTTAATCGCTCCGGTTTACACATGATGGCTTGGGGACGTCTAGCCAAGGACGTTAAACAAGGGCGCTCGTGGGAGGCACCCCACCGGTATATCTTGTTTATATTTATTTCCGTCTGTATTTATTTCCTACTCTTTGTTATTTTGTCCTCTTTGTTGTTCGTAGCCCTTTTCTTTTGGCGCGTGTGTATATTTTATTGTCTTATTGCAGAATAGGGTGGATCATGGCTTGCAGTTGCAGGATGTAATTTCACCTTGGGAGGAATTTGTAGTTAAAGGAGGGATGAAAATGCATCATAATATTTGGTGGATCCTCCTCTTGGGCTATTAGGAAAAGTTCAATTAAATTGGGCCATGTCACTCTTTAATTTGGAGCCAATCCACATCAAGAGGCCCAATACACTTGTAGCCCAAGATTTTAGAAGGACTTTGTTGGTCCGGAGACGATAGTCAGGTGTAGAGGGGGGGGGTGAATACACCTAATCACAGTTTCTTTTTCTCAAACCGAAGGACAGCTGAGCTGTTTGGTGCAACTGATGAACAGTGCCAAATAGTAACCTTCGATCACGGGGTCAGAGTGTGTCAGCTACTGAGCTCTCCTACTGACTTTAGTCAGTCGTTGAAACTCAGTCGGAGACGTTGTGCGGATAAGTATGTAGGGCCCGGAGATTCGTCTCAGTTGAAAACGTGTTTTTGCAAGATAAATTCCTTTGGCTGTGCGCTTTTAAAATACGTTTTATGCAAACATATGATTTTGAGTGGTTTGTATTATATGCAATAAAACTGTAAATAACACAAACGATATAACGTGGTTCGGATACGCAAGATCCTACGTCCACGGTCCTGACTTGGCAGGAGAACTTGTTGATTATTCTGAGCAAGCCTCAGCAAGAGGAATCTCGGCACCGGATGCGACCCTTCTAAGTTATAGTCCTTAGCGACTTTACAATTCAAACCTAAGTTCGAAAGGGAGGGGATAATCTCCAACTAAGAAGGAGTTCTTACACTAAGAACAATTCACTAAAAGTGAACTCCTTCGAAATCTAAGCTATAAATCTGGCAATGAGCTTAGTCTAGAGAAGAAAGGGATCTAAATACTCTACAGAAAAGAACTACAAATATTCTATGAAAGCAAGTTCTTCGCTGTATAATCTGTTGAGTTCGCTAGAGTGTTCTTGAGCTTGAGCTTTTTCCCTTATGAGTCTCGTGCGTGGAGCTCGGATTTCTTCTCTATTTATAGTTGTGAGCAAGGTATATGTCTGTTGGAGAAGACGATGCCACGTGTCACAAGCTTCCAAAGAAAACGGCCATAAATTCGAATTGTTGCAGCAGGGCAGTTAATACTGTACATGAGAGCAGGTTTAGTTGGTCAGAGTAGGTAAAGCGTTGTCGGCGTCTCATTGGTCAAGGTTTGTGGTAGGTGAGAATGTGTCAGAGATAGAGTTGACTATTGCACATCCTCGTATGATCATCTGCTGAACTTCGAAAAGATATTTACGACTGAGTCGCTTTCTGTCGGATACAGTAGACTCAAGACAGTCTCTGTCTTCTTCGGCTGAGTCGGCTGACAAGCTGATAAGGCTCTGGTGGGTCAGCTGATGACTGCGAAGGTACTGAGCTTTGCATTATGCTCCTCTGCTGATATCTTATCAGCTGATGGGCTGTCTCCTACTGAGGTGAAGATCAGCTGCTGGCTGAAGAACGCAAGCTCTTACATTGATGACGTGGGGTTCTGGAGAGTAACTTCGTCAGAAGATCAGTCCAATAGTTTACCCCGTACAGGACTTAGAAAAAAAGATAATCAAAATAAAACAAGTCTAACATATACATCATCTAATCCTATCGACACACTGCACTATTGATATCAGTTGGGTTTTAGGATATTCAATTCCATAGTACTACTATGATTTCCCCCAATATTCTTTTAACCACTAGACAGCTGAGTACCATCTACTGACTCATAACCCAACAATTTCCCCCTAATTGATGATGCCAAAACCTCCACTCTAAAACAATAAGGAAAGGAAAGCTAATCTACTGACAATAATATCCCCCTAATATATCTGAAAATACAATCAAGGTGATCAATTGAACATCAAGTCAGTAGGCGAGAGATAGGCAAAATCAGAGAAACGGTCATGTGAGTGTGTGTCCGATCACTTAGTGATCAGTTGTGAAAAACACAAACAAAAGCCATGAGACAATGAGTAGTTATCTAGCAAGCAATAGAAACTGTTATAAATATGATCAAGAGAGTACAAGTTTCTATCACTCTTACAAAAGGAAGACAAGGAAAGCAAGATCACTGTTGACGTCTGAATCTCTGAGTACGCTTCTTGAAGTCTTCAGACTTATCAGCCGGAGGGTCCAGGTAATAATACTTGTAGATTCTGGCTCTCAGGACTTGGATTTCCTCGTGATCAGCAGGATGGTCAAAGTTCAGGCAGAGGTGATAAGCAGCTTCTTCGACTTCTCTCTCAATCTCTTTTGTGCACAGCACGCCGCGAGTAGTCCGGGGAGGAGGGATTCTTCTGAATGTTGGAGCTTTGAAAGGTATCTTCTCTCTTTCCATGATCTGACGAAGCTGATCTCTGAGTTCCATATCAAATCGGCAAATAAGCTCATCAAAGAGTTGGTCACCTGGGTGCATCGGTAGAATAGATACCCCACACATAGTATCCCTTGATAAAATCTTCTTTAAGTTCCTCCCACTGCTCATTAAGCTCGGCTGGCACCCACTTGTCCACATAAGGGATAGGGTCCTTCTTGATATAAGGTGCCCTCCTGAATTTGGAACCCCGTGGAATCTGCTTCCTTGGATCAGCTGCTGGCTTCTGAGATAGGCTAATCATTTTAGCCAAGTCAGCTAATCTCTTCTTCTCTCTGAGGGCCGCTGTCTTTGCATCTCCTCTCCGGAGACTTAGTCCCTTCAGCGTCGCCTCCCAGTTGGCTTTGTCCTCAGCCTCTTGCTCGGATGTAAGATAAGGCGTGTAGTGACCCTGAGCTGTCGGCTGGACTGCAGTGGTGGGGGCTTTGGATAGCTCCTCCTGAGCTTTCTTTTTCTGTTCGTCCACCAGCTGCTTAGCCTTGCGTTTGGCAATTTTTCCCATCAATTTCTTAGGCTCCTTGCCTTTATTTGATTCTTCCATCTGATGCTCATGATCCAGCTTGTCTTGCAGCTGTTGAGCAACTCTCAGATCATAGGCTTCCTGCTCCGCCTTGGTTTTGAATTTAGGCGTCAGGGAAGATGGAGTAGCTTCAGTAGTAATCTCCTTCCCCGGCTTTTGCGGTGGCAGTTGCTATGGCTCTTCTTCTTCTTCTAGTTCATCAAGAATTTGAGCAATTTCCTCGATGTGCTGAGCGGATGAGATAGGTGCTGGCTCAGTCACAGTACATTAGGGGAGTGGGGCATACTCCAGGAGGAGCACAGTGAGCCCCGGGTCCCGGCACTGGGTGGCCGAACCTTCGCTTGAGGTACAAGTGCTAGTTCCTTCCCCCTGAGTAGAAGTACCTTCCCCCTTATTAATTTCTTGGACTTCTGGGCTCTTCTGGACCTCAGCCTGTTCTGCCTCAAGATCTTCAATCTTAACCTCTCCTTCCCCCTTTTTGGCATCATCAGCCTGGGAGAGGTGAGTGCTGATGGCTTTAACGTCTTTCTCCAAGTTGTAGACGAAGTATTTGATTTGAGTGGCAGTGGCTTCGAAGTCCTTGACCAAATCACAGTATTTATCCCAGTCGTGCTCCTGATCTTCTCTGAATAATCTGAGTTATGTGGCTGACTCCTGTCTGAGTTTCGGCAGAGATTGATTGTGGGAGTCTGTGATCTCCTTCTGGATGAGTTTAAGTGCCGCAGCCTGCTGAGTAATGGCAGATTGGAGACTGGTGGTGGAAACTTTATTCCTCTCATCCATTGTGGCTTAGACCACCGCTAGCCCCTTAGTCAGCTGCTCAGCGAAGATATTCTGCTGAGTGATCAAGAGCTGCTAACTTTGGGCGGCTAAGTCCGCCTTCTGAGCTGCGAGGGCTGTCTCAACTATCTCCTGAATATTAATCTGTTGAGTAGGAGCGTTAGAGACTTTTTCGAGTATTTTAGAAGAACACATCATTAGCATGTGAAAATAATTCAAGTTTGATGCCACCTTTAAAACAAAATAGAACATAGAAGTAGAGTAGTCCCTCTCCAGAAATCTGTATTACTCAAACACTCAAGTGTATAAGGGTAAAATTATCGCTCAAACTCAACCAGAGGAGAGCGTATTCATACGCTTGCAGATTGTCTAATTCTACTCATAATGAACACAATTCATGGCAAAGATCTCGAATGTCTTACTTTGGTTGTAATGGGGCTAAGGTATGTAATAAAAAGGTAGGGAATATATATTGGAAAAGTGACTCATAATGTATGAACAATCAAGGGATCTAGTAGAGCAACCAAATGATGATATATCAAAATAAACCTCTAAAACCAACCACCTTTGAATCACCCATAACCAAACAAATCAAGTCACCCCAAGTTCTCACTTATTTTGTCTTCAAAATATACTCCCCTTTTCAATTTCCTCCCTTTTTCTTTTCACCTCTTCTTTTTTTTTTCTTCTCTTTTATTTTTTCAACACCTCCCAACTCTAACATATGTCACCAGTAAACCCCTTTCAATCGAAGTTAGGAGTACATGCACAAGTCTCCCATATTCTATCCAATTGTTTACCTGCCAACTCTCTACCAATAATTAGATAACGATTTCAGTATAACACGGTGTCATCAAGTTCGGTACCAGGGTGGATATAATCAAAATCAATTCCCACCAATCTCACTTTTTAGCAAATATTTGTCCCTTGATCACCAAACCCTTACAAGCCTCCATTTCCTCCCATAGCACTAACAACTCTACTAGATCCTCGGTTAAGGCTAGATAGTCTAGGCCATTTAAGTGGAGGTACATGAATAAAAAAATACATTAAGCTCAAAGGGGCTTACTAGGTTGATGTTCAAGGTAGGAATCATATTTGGCTCTGGCTAAAGAACGAGATAGTGCCTAAGATCATATCAATGCCATATACGAAAAGTGTTCAATAAACTTCAAACAGACTCAAAGTAAGTTCGAAATGTTCTCCTTAAAGCGAGTATCACACATGAAAGAAATTGAAACCGACATAGGATTTCGTCAGTTCACAACAGGCTCAAATTCACAAAGGCTTTGGACTACCAAACTTTTACATCTTACATGTTCGAAAATTTTATCATGCTCAAATTCAACTCAACAATGCTTCAGCAAAGAAATTTTTAAGGCAAGAAATGCATAAACATCAAATAGCATATGTCATAGTAGTTCAAATATCAAGTACATGGAGAATCACAGAATCATAATTATACAGACCAAATCAGTAGGGTTCAAGATTCGACATACCCCCCAAACTTATCTACGAGCTAGTCCCTAGCATCAAAATAGAGTGAAACAAAGAAAATTGGGTAAACGAATCTTCCCTGATGTCTAGGTGATGTCTGGTCCATCTACATATGCGAAGCTTGATTAAGCAGGCTCAAACCCAAAGTTAATCCCCACCATATCAGCTTCACAACTGCTCTGATATAGCTTATTGTGCATTAAAAATAAATAGGTGAAGATATATGACACTTTTCCTCCTCGGATTTTTTTTTAATGGAAAGCAAGAAAGTCTAACTAAGAAAACTAGAAAAACTCACAAACGTGGGTTGCCTCCCACGAAGCGCTGTTGGTTAGAGTCGTTGGCTCGACTTTGCTGAATCAGATTAGAAACTTGGTGACTTTAGACGCCCAACTACAACCTTGTCGAACGCCTCCTTTGATGATGCTCCACATACATCCTTCACCTTGAAATGTTTTTTTAGTTCATGGATTCATCAACTTCACCACACCATGCGACAAAACTCCCACCACATGAAATGGTCCGGAGAATGTAGAACTTGGGTATCCTGGAAAAACTCTAGAACCATCGTCATATAAAAGAACTTTAAGACCAGGATAGAGTGTTTTACCCAACGTGCTCTTCCCATAAGCAGCTTTAGTGCCTCTGACATAGATGGTTTTCTTCGGGAACATATCTATTTGATCTTCAACACATTCATCCAAGTTCGGAACACCAACATCAGTTGACTCCTCATCGAATAATGTGTGTATTTCTAATCCCTCTGTACCATCAGAATCCGTCACTACATCATACGCAGGCTTCACAAAGTTAACTTCAGCAATTGAGGCGTTAGTTCCCAATGTGGTTGGAGCTAGTGCTTCGAATTCTGTAACCTCCCCCAAGACTTCCATCCTCACAGTTCGTGATGGTACATCAACACAAGTCCTACTGGTTGCCATAAATGGCATGCCTAGGAGGATAAGCTGGTCACTTAGCCCTCGAGAAGTATCATCTGCATCAAGAACAATAAAGTCAACAGGAACAATAAACCTGTCTACCTTTACCAACAAATCTTCAACAATCCCCATTGGGGTCTTCATAGAGTTATCAGCAAATTGAAGCCTCATAGGTGTAGGCTTCAAATTGTTAACTCCCAATGTTTTGTAGACAGAGTAGGGCATGAAGTTGATACCAGCTCCAAGATCTAGCATTGCTCGTGTAACTCTATCCTTGCCCATAGAGATAGTGATGTCGAATCTTCCAGGATCTGTTAACTTGGGTGGTAGAGCCGACATATCAATTACAACACCCCCTGATTTAAGTGTAGGAAGATTTGCACTCCGCTCATAATCTTTTTTGTTGGTAATGAGCTCCTTGAAGAACTTGGATTGCCTTGGAATACTCTTGACGAGGTCTAAGAGCGGCAAATTGATCTTCACTTTAGAGAGTATATTGAACAAGGATCCAAACTGTTCTTCTTGTTTGTTAACCTTGAGGCGTCTTGGAAAAGGAGGTGGGGGCTTGTATGGATTCACAGCTTTATGCAAAGGAGTCCAAACAATAGGCTTCTTCTCCTCATCTCTTGTTCTTTCATCAACAATAGCCGTAGCAACTTCGTCGATTTTCTCTTTAGCCTTCGCCGAATCATCACCAAGCAAAATAGTAATATACCTCGCCTCTTCAGTTTGTCCGGGTAGTTTCCCTTGTTGCATTTTAAGCAAAGCGACTTCCGGCGCTAGCTGGCCAAGTTGAGTCCCCAAATTTTTGGAAGTTGCTTCCATGTTCTTATCATAAGTGGTGTGTTGGGTTATGAGTCAGTGGTTGATCGTAATAACTACGTAGAGGGTACTTAGTATTATTTTATCAGTAGTTCTTGTATTAGGAATTATCTGCTTATCAGTAATAGGGAAAATCATAGTGATTTAATACTATGGAATTGAAGTTCCCAAAACCGTCCTGTATCCCTTGTGTAGTGTCTAGATGATGTCATAGGCTTGACTGACTGCATTTCTATTATCATTTTTGTCTAAGTCCTGTAAGGGGTAAGTGTTGGGCTGATCTTCAGTAGGAAGTTACTTTCCAAAACCCCGCATCATCATTGTAAGAGCTTTTGTTCACAAGGTCATCAGCTGATTTCAATCAGTAGAAGATTTCTCCTTGGCTGACCCACATCAGTAGAAGAACACTGTATCAAATCTCAGTACCTTCAGAGTCATCAGCTGACTTCGCTCAGTAGAAGATTCATTATCAGCAGACTCAGACGAAGAAGACAGAGATCAGAAGGTCTACTGTGTCCGACAGGAAACGACCCGCCTTTTAACTTCATTCGAAAGTCAGTAGAAGATCATACGAGGATGAGTGAGAGTCAACTCTGATGAAGACCGATGTCTGACAAGTCTCACCTACCACAAACCTCAACCAATGAGAAGCAGTCTAAGCTCTACCTACTCTAATCAACTAAAAGTTGCTCTCATGCACAGTGACCAACTACTCTGCGACAACATTTCGAACATATGGCCGTTTTCCTTGGACGTTTGTGACACGTGGCATCGTCCCCTCCAACGGACAAATTCCTAGGTCACAACTATAAATAGAGAAGCCTTTCCGAGCTCCACGCACGGGATATCAAAGGGATTACACGCTCAAGATTTCGAAACACTCTAGCGCCTTTCACGAAGATCCAGCGAAGAACTTGCTTCATTAGAATTTTTCTAGTTCTTCTCTCTAGAGTTTTCTTCTTTAGATCCCTCTTCTCTATCTAAGCTCCATTGTTATATTCATAGCTTAGAACCTTCGAAGGAGTTTACTTTTAGTGACTGTTTTTATTGTAAGAACTCCTTCATAGTTGGAGAACATCCCCTCCCCTTCAAACTTCGGTTTGATTTGTAAAGTCGCTAAGGACTATAACTTAGAAAGGTCTGTCCAGTGCAGAGATACCTTGCTGAGGCTTGCTCAAATTAATCAACAAGACCTCCTGATCAGCAGGACCGTGGACGTAGGATCTTGTGTATCCGAACTACGTTAAAAATCGCTTGTGTCATTTATTGTTTTATTGCACTGCATTCAAGTCATTTTTAAACTCATACTTTGCATAAAACGTATTTGAAAGTGCACTAGCCAAAATTATTGGTTTGCGAAAATCACGTTTTCAAATCGAGACGAAGTCTATCGGGGCCTACACACTTATCCGCACTAAGTCTCCGACTGAGAATCAGATACTGACAAAAGTCAGTAGGAGAGACTCAGTAGTTGACTCACTCTAACTTGAGATTAAAAGGTTACTATCTGACACTGTTCATCAGTTGCAATCTACAGCTCAGCTGTCCTTTGCGTTTGAGAAGAAGAACTTGTACTTAGGTGTATTCACCCTCCCCCCTCTACACCTGACACTCTTCTCCGGACCAACATGGTGAGTATCTCCATTTACTCCTTAGAACTCTTCATAAAGCAGTTTAAGGTGTCTTGCAAGATAGCAATGGTATTCGGTTCATCTTCCTCAATCTTCTGCTGAGGGCGAGATGATGATGTGCCTCCAAAGTGCTGTTGTTGATTGATATTCTTTCCTCCATAATTCTGGTAACTCTTATAGTTGGGATTGTACCGTTGCTGCTTATAGACAAAATTGTGGTGCGGCCTCTGATATTGCTTTCTCTCCTCCCATTCCTAATGTCCTATGCCTTGTCCCCAATTACCTTCTTCTTATTAAAATTGGCTATGGATGATATTAAACTGGCATTGGGCAGTTGAGTGTTGTGGATCATCACAAATGGTATAGACCTCGCCAATCATTGGGGCTTGTACTTGTGTCCGCTTGAGCTCCTTGATTTCTTGTCTAAGCAGTTGAAGCTCCTTAATAGTATCAACCGCGTACGCAGCCCGCAAATCATGTGTTCCACGTTGTCTCACACTCTGACTTCTTTGTACGGAACGGGCCTTCAACGTCTCAAAAAGTTCATGCAATGCACTTGGGGTCAGTGCAAGAATACCTCCGGGAGCTATGTTGTCAACCATAATCTGACACGACAAGAGCAATCCATTTTAGAAGAACTCATTCAGCATCGCGACCTGGTAATTATGATGTGGGCATTGGATGAGGAGTCCATTGAATCTATCCCAAGCTTCATGGTATGTCTCATTGTCAAACTGGGAGAAAGTAGCAATCTGCTGCCTCAACTCGTGGCTCTTGCTTCCGGAGTAGTATCGCTCAGTGAATGCTTTGAACACATCCTCCATTGTTCGAAAAGAGTTAGCAGGTAGTGTGTTCAACCAAGTCTTAGCCTAGAACTCCCTCATATGAGACATAGGATCTTCAGTTGCTAGACCGTAGAAAAATGGTAGCATATGATAGTAGATAGGCTTTAGATCATAATTCCTTGCGGTCTCTTCTAGGACGATGCAGGTGGTATAGCCTCCAAGTATCGGCCTTGTGTAGTCTCCCTGCAACCTCTCTGGTTCAGGATTGTTCCCAATTTGCTCCATTGCAATTTTGTCTTCCGGTTCTTTCCTCGTAACGCGAGTCCCCACTCTGTGTATGTTATCGATAAAAGGCGCAAGTTCGGGATGTTGCGACCTTCTACCGTGCATAAACCTATAGAAAACCCAAAGAGTAAGATTTGACGCACTAAAAAAATGGAAGAAATAGAAACAAACTAAAAAATAAAATCTAAACAAATAAACAGCTAGTAAAAAGAATAATCAAAACGACTGAGTTCCCCGGCAACGGCGCCAAAAACTTGATGAACAAATTAAAATTCTCGCAAGTGCACGAATCGATATAGTACCTAATCTAGCAACTCCCGAGGTCGATCTCACAAGGACTCAGCTGGGTTCTAATTATCCTAATTATTTCGCTATCTACTTGGTCCTAAACTGGGTTTGATTTATTATAAACTACAGAATTAAAATAGCAAGAAAGTAAAAGAACAAGTAAAATTAAAGCAAAGAGGATTGATGGGTGAGGTTTCAAGATTTGATGAAGAGTGCGGAGGTTTAACAACCACTATGCCTAAGATGATCGATTCATTCCCATTCTCTAGCTAGCAATTATGAATTTATTTTGTTGGTTCATCCACTAAGGCTCTAGGGATTCCGTATGATGGCGGGAGGTCTCTAATTTATAATCCTAAGGGTCAATCAAGTGATCATATCATGAACCTAAGGATCGTATCATGCTCAAGGATTTAAGGAACCATCTAAACTATCCCAAACCATGGTGATAATCTAGACACTTAATTGCATGTCTAAATAAATAACCGGGTCTGATGCGACGTATTATATATTACCTATATTCTCTATAATTATCTAAGATGATGGCCACTCATATTAAAAATCATAGAGAAATCAAAAGCAGGCTCAACAATTAAGAAATAAAACAATTCATTAATTGAAAAACTAGGGTTTGAATCAATTCATCAAAAACATAGATCCTAGCTAAACTCCACACTAGGGGATTTAGTCACTCATATTCGTAGGAAAATAATCACAAAAGATGCAAAAATAATCCAGAGAATTCAAGTATCAAAAACCCGAAACAAGACTGAGAAGGAATAACATAACCTAGAATCTAGCGGATTGATCCTCACACTTGGTTCTCGGGTTGTGGTCTTCAATCTTCGTCTTGAATCTTCAACGGAGGGATGCCTTGGGTGTTTCTCTACCTTGGAGGGTGGAAGAAGTCGAATTATGGTGTGTGGTACGAAGGAAAGAAGTCCGAAAGAGTTTATATAGGTTTCGGGCCAAAAAAAACATTTTTGGGCTGTAAAAGACGCGGACCGCGGTCCAACACAAAAGGCGGACCGCGGTCCGACCTGTTCTGTCTGCGCCACTCCCGTCTGCAATTTTCTACACTGACCAAGTTTGGGAAAAACGTGATAGTTCCTTCGATAACCGTTGGATCGTCACGAAACTTTGCCAAAATGTTCCTAACACATAGAAATACGATGTGGACGGTGGAGATCGGATTCTAAGATTGTTAGATCCGTCTGCCACGCGATTTTACAACTGCCTTATTACATGAGCTCCGAAACACGGTTTCTTCAACATCCGACCTCAAATCCTCTTCATTCTTCATCCAAACAACTCCATATTTTCCAAAAATACATCAATGGTCATGATTTCTTTCATTTTGGTTCCAAATACCACCAAATATGCTCAAAACGCGCTAGAAACCTACAAAACCAAAAACCATCGAAAGTATACGATTCCAAACAAAACAAAAGCTAAAAATATATGGAAAATGATGTAAATAAGCTTAAAAAGAATACGATGAGATGGTATAAAAACCACTCATCAGTAAGGAGTATACCGCAGGTATATTCTTATACCCTATTCTCCTTGATGCAATTGGCTTGCGCTCCGACTTTCTAGCATGTTTTGAATCTGTGGGGTGGAGTTGGTTACTTAGACCGCATAATTTTGATATGTTTGAGGAGTTGGCATTAGAGTTTTTCTCTACTTTCAAGTTGTCAAAACTGAAGGATGTGAATTCTACGTGTATCATATTTCGTCTAGGTGGTGTTGATTATGTCATGTCTCTTTTGGATTGGAACATTCAGTTAGGCATTTTAACTGAAGAAGAGTCTATTTCTGAAGCCTATTTGTCTGCATCTTGTTGTTCCCCAACTGATCCTGAATCCTTTGCTGCCTCTAGGTCTGATTGGATAATCAGACCTAAGAATGCTAAGTCTAAGAATGCTTGGAAAATTCTTGCCCCTGCTGATCCTGAATCCTTTGCTGCCCCTAGGTCTGATTTTTCATATCTTCAAAGCCCACTTTTACGTGTTTGTCATTTGTTTCTGTCTCATACTCTGGTTGGCCGCTCCACGAGTCACAACAAAATTAGTGCTAATGATTTATACATCTTGTGGTGCATACATTCTAGTGTTCGCTTGGATTTAGGATTTTGGGTGGCTAATTCTATGCATTTGATCCGTACACATGCTGAACGTCACAATAGCTTATGCCATCTGTTGGGAACTTTCTTTTTCCGCAACTTTGTTTATCTTGGCCCAAAGCTAACCCCTTGCAGAGAGCCTTCCACGTTCACCTTGAAGTCCCTGCTGGCGGCCAAGGTGGTGTACATCGGTGCTGATGGGAAGCCCAAGTTTCGAGAGCCTGGTCTGATGGTTTCTGGTGCCTCCATTGCTGACCTCCATGACGATCTTCAGCTGCTGCGGGCAAAACACATCTAATTGAAGACGCACCAGCCCCTCCAAGTTGATGTTGCTGCCATCCTTGCTTGCCTCACTGCAATGCGGCCTTCAGAGCTGCCCAACACTACCCGGTGAACGCACTGCAACCCCAAGTGTCTTTGTTTTTTCTTTTGTTTTCATGTGTTTTTCTTTTTTTTCTCTCTTTCTCTGTTTGGTCCTCCTTTTAGCCCTAAGTGTGAGGGCCCTGTTTGTGTTCATCCGTCTGCGTGTTACCTTGTGTGTCTCTTTCTTTTTCTGTCTCTGTTTGCTTGAGGGCAAGCAAAAATGCAAGTGTGAGGAGGGGTATATGCATTGCATGTCTGCCAAATCTATAGTTTTTCTATCCTTTCCTTGAAGCTGAGTGAATCAAAATACCTCTATGCATAATTTGTACTAACTTGGAACTCGTTGGATGAAATTTGGGATGAAAAATTGGCATGAATCGAGTTATTTTAACCTATACTTATAGACAGGTTTGAGCCTACAGTAGAGCAGCCTCTACTTGTTCTTTTTGAGAGCTTTAATCGTGACAACATCACAATATAACTGGATCATAGGCAATGCATGATAGAAGGCACTAGGATGCACCCCTTTTGGCTTGAATTTCAAATCCTAACCGTGCAAATAAGCCCCTAGTGAACCAATTTGAAGCTTTTATCCTTTTTTCTTGACTCAGTCAGTTAAATTTCTACCGAAGCCTAAAATTTGGACTTTCTCTTGTCCCTTAGTGCATCTCTTGTGTTGTGGTAATTGATGGAAAGTGAGGAATAGAGAAGTAATGTGTTCAGCCCCTATTTGTGCAAGAAGAGAATACTTTGAATTGTGGTTGAATAGCAGTAAAGGGTTCTGTCTACATTAGGCATGGCCGTAAAAAAAAAAGAACTGGATTGAATAAAAAGGCCCCTGTATGAAACTGATCTGAAGATTCTGATATGAATATTGATGCCTTTTTGAATAGGTTGTCTTTATTCTCTGCTGGTGCCATTGGTTTGTCAAGAATTTTACCCAACACAAGTTTGCACAACACTCAACTGATAAATGGAGCCTGGGACCCCTTTAGATCCCACCTGAGCATCAATGTATACGTCCCTTGGCCCAATTACAACCCTGAAGAAAGACCTTCTTGACTTTCTAGTTGATCTTTTGATATCGTGATTGCGTGAATTATTTTTGTTGATGAGTGGCTTACCTGGAGTAGTGTATGGGAGTGCAGAGTGAACCGGTGAGCAAATCTTGATTCATGCCTATTTTGACTAAATTGATAATATTGTTCCATATGTTGAAATTTAAAATATGTTGCTTGAGGTTGAGATGAACTTAGTTGAATTACCATTTTGTTTGGATAGGGAACTTGCCTATGCAGCATGTGGAACCTACTTGCTTTTGTCCCAACTCAGCTCTTGATCGTGTTTGCTCCTCTTATTTCCTTTTATGCTGTTTCTTTGTGTCTTCTTTTGTCTCCCTTTGTTCTTCTTGAGTCTGCCTTTGTTCTTCGTGTGTCATCTGGGGGTTTGGTTGGACAAGTAGCAACTTGATTCTATTTTTCTCATTCCATACTTGAGGGCAAGCATGACTCAAGTGTGAGGATCTTGATAAGTACGTTGCTACTTGTATTTTCACCGGGTTTTGTGCAGTTAAATGGCTGGATTTATACGTCTTTTGTGCTGTTTCATAGACGAATGGAGGTAAAATTAAAGCAATGCAAGTCGAGAAGGAAGATTCTAGATGTAGAAGCAAAATGATGAAGTATGGAGAGTTGGGCCACTTTTGAAGACCAAATTAATTGGGCTCAAGCTTGAAGTTGTTTTTGAGAATATTATTCTAGGCCCAATTGTTTTTATTATGGCCTAACTTGTAACTCTCTCTACACACTTTTTTTACCCTAGGTATAAATAGATTAATGTGGAGAGAGGTGGGCAACAACTTGGACACAACTTTTACCACAAAAAAACTTTACTCCACTTTTTCTTTCCTCTTGGCTGCTACAACAAATGGAAAAAGATTAATGTTTTGTATTTCATGAAGCTAGCTACAATAGTGAACAGTGACTTTGGTTTGCAATTTATGGTGGTAAATGCTTTTATTTTTTAATGCTTTTTTCTTGCTTGCATGTTCTTGATTCCAAATATTTGTGGTAGTTGTTAAGAGTTCATTTATGACTTCTTTACTAAGCACTCTTGTCTCTTGTGATTTAAGTAGGCGTAGCTAATTTTCTCGATTCGACGAGGCAACAATGCACTAATCTAATTTCCCCTTAAGACCTAAATGTACATGAATTTGATTCCTTAAGTTTCGATTTATTCCGGGTTAAGTAGATTTATCGATTAACTAGGATTGATCACCCTAGGGTTATTTGGTAGTTCTATGGAATGGAAATGAATCGATAGCTAAGTTACTTTGTATGCCCATCAGTAATTTGCTATATCGGGTCCTATTTTCTTAATGCTTCATAGCACTTAATCTAGAAATTGCTCAACATGCTAGATTGTGTTAGAAATATGAAATGGGTTCTATGCTTAACATGCTTGTTTCTACTTAATTGGATAAGGATAGGGATATGTCCGTCCTCAACACAACAATCCGACCGATTAACTTAAGGTGTTAAATAAATCTTTGAGTCAAGGATTGGGGATAGTGATTAGTGCGGGTTGTCGAGTCGAGTCTTCTCTCTTATCACATTTCTTCGTATTTAAGTCGTGTTTATTTCTTGCCTAGTTATAATCAAACTCAAACTTGAAGCGTGGTGGCTACAACAAAATCGGATTGTTAGGAAATATAAGATAATTCTCCCGTTCCCTGTGGATTCGACCCTGCTTATCATTGTGCTAATCCCTATTGTTAGCTTGTGTTACATGACTAATCATTTGGTGAGTACAATGCTCACCATGAGGACACGAGCCCTTACAAACTGATGACATGGGTTCTAGAATTTAACTTCCTACTGAAGTTCAGACCAACAAATAACCCTTACAGGACTTAGACAAAACAGATAACGAAAATAAGAACAGTCTAGCCTATTACATCATCAAGTCTGAAAGACAACATACTAAGGGTACAAGACAGGTTTTGGGATCTTCAATTCTATAGCGATAAGTCACTACAATTTCCCCCATTACCGAAATAGATCAATAAGTCTTAAGTACATGAACTACTGATGACAGTTCAAAGTACCCCCTTAGCAATGATCTAAACGACCACTGACTCATAACCCAACAATTTCCCCCTAATTGATGATGCCAAAACCACTAAGTACTAAACTACTGACCCAAGAGAATTCAGTAAAAACTGAGCAGTGATAGCAAGGTTATCAGCAGATAAAAGACAGGCTATCAGAAGAAAGACAGGTTATGTGAGTGTGTGTCAGATCACTTTAGTGACCAATGTTATAAACAATAAAAACACAGCAACAAGACAATGAGTAGTTGTCTGGCCAAGCAATAAAAACTGATATATTATATAAAGGAGAGATTACATTAGTCTATGCTAAAACATCAGAAGATAAAAGAAACACTACTAGCGTCTGAACTTCTTAATCTTTGCCTTGAAATCCGCAGACTTAGTAGCAGGAGCCTCCAATCCGTAAGATTTGTAGATTCTCTCTCTGAGGCGCTGGATTACGATGAGATGTTCTGTCGTCATAAGATCCAGATCATTGTGACGAGCAACAGTCTCTACTTCCTCTTCTATCTCCTTTGTGCATATGACGCCTTGAGTTGTCATAGGAGGACTCAGCTGACGGTAGACAGGAGCAGTAAATGACAGCTTTTCCTTGAATAATAGGAGTTTGATCTGCACTCTGAAGTTCGCGTCGTATTGATATAGAAACTGATAAAAAGGGTCAACTGCCGACACTTCAGAAGAATAGCATTGCCACACATAAAATGCTTTGATGAAGTCTATCTTCAGCTCCTCCCACTCTTCGTTCAGATTCGATAGAATCCACTTGTCTACACGACGGTTCAGAGTCTTCTTCAGATGAGGCTTTTGAGCACCACGCCGGAAGAACTTGGAAGTCCTCGGAATTTGTTTGCTGCGATCAAGGATTGGCTCTCTGGCGGCTTGTTCAGTGAGCTCAATAATCTTAGCCAGATCCTCTTGCCTCTTCTTCTCTCTCAATGTTGCAGCTCTCTTGTCCCTCGTCTTGAGGTTCAGCCCTTGCTGCACAACATCCCACGTCGCTTTGTCCTCTGCCTCCTGCTCAGGTGTTAGTTTGGGAAGATTCTTCATCCGCTGAGCAAGGGGTAATGTGTCCATCTCAGAGTCTTCAGGAGGCTCTGGAGCAGCTGATTGTTGAGCTTTCTTCCGTTGAGCCATAATCTGTTTCACCTTACTCTTGGATTTCTAGACATTGGGACCCTTTTCTTCTTTTTTTTTTCTGATGAGCTTGTTCCTCCATCCTTAGCTCATAGTCAATCTGATCTTGAAGCTGTTGAGCCACTCTCTTACATGTTCCTCCTGGACTTCTCTGGATTTGAATTTGGGAGTCGGGGAAGGAGGAGGAGTGCTTTCAGTGGCTTTCTCTCCTTCCCGGACCTTTGAGTTGGCAGGGGCTCATCTTCTTGATCAACAAATTTGGCAACTTCCTCAATATGCTGCGCCTGAGCCGAGGATCCTTCACCCGATCCTCTGGCCTGCGCGGGCAGCTGAGGTTCAGACGGCTGCGCCTCTGATGGAATTTGGACAGAAGGGATTTGGACTGAGGAAGTGGGGACTGAGCTCGTTCCAGCCTGTGCTGAACTTTCCCCCTTGATAGTTTCCCTCTCAACTGACTCCGTCACCACCTGCTCAGCTCTTCCTTCCCCCTTTTTGGCATCATCTGCCGAGGACAGGAGAGTCTTAATGGTTGCTACCTCTAGTTGAAGTTCATAGAAAACAGATTTGATAGAGGTTAGGGTGGTGTTGAAATCCCCTACTGCATCACAGTAGTGGACCCAGTCCTCCTCCTGATCCTTGCGGATTTGGTGGATTTGGGCCTCTGCTTCATTTCGCTGCTTGAGAAGCGATGCATCGAAGGAGTCTGTCATCTCCTTCTGAATGAGATTCAGGGCGGCCGCCTGAGTTTCTAAGGCATATTGGATACTGGAAGTGGCCAAACAGTTACGCTCATCCATAGTCTTCTGGACAATGGCCAGACTCGCAGACAGTTGCTCAGAGAATTTCTTTTGTTGGGCTTCGAGCAACTGCAGGCATTGGGTGGCCAAGTCCGCCTTCTGAGCTGCTAGCGCAGTCTCGACTATCCCCTGAATATTTGGAGTTGGACGGTCTGAGACTTTCTTGACTGCGCTAGTCAATTCGTCATCCTTCTCCGTCTGAGCCTTCGTATACTGTGCCCACTTGAGATGGACATGTTTGGCCAAGAGACGATTCTTGTCTCCTTGCTTTCTTATTGCTCGGTTGATGGACTTAGAGGACATGCTACCTATCAATTTTATTTGATAGGAAGAGGTACCGAGCCTCTGCTCAGAGGCAGTGAGCTGTTACTTCCTGGAAGATGAAGCAACACGGGCGGCACCTGATTCCGGAGGTGGAGGTGGTGAATCGCCCTTCTCGCTGGGAGTCTTTCCCTTAGCAGAATCTCCCTTTTCTGCATCCTTGGGTGCCTGATCATCATCTCCATTGTTGTGATGAGAAGGCGGTGATGGGCTTCTGGCGGCCTGCGGTGAGGACCTGAGATCTAAAAGATAGAGCATTGCAGAGCGGAGGTCCTCGAAGGAGGCTATGTCGGCGGGTTCCCCAAACCCTATCACCGACTGAATACTCGGCTCCTCGGCCAGTAGAGTCAGCGCAGAGTCTTGCTGAATGAGATCAACAAGAATATCCCAGTTGGGAGTCGCAACAGCATCTGTGTCCTCGCCCTTATCACAATGTCAACAAGGTCCTGATGCTGGGCAATCTCTCATGAATTTTTTCAGCAACCTCTCCCATTGCACGAAGACGGTTCAACTGAAGTGTTGACGATTCTTCTGAGGAAACCTCAGCAGCAGGTTCATCAGCTTCTTCCTTCTGTGTCTCCTCAGTACTGACCCGCTGCACTTTGTCTTTCAAAGTGGCATCCTCTATGCCAGTGTCAGCGTCCAGTAGTTCTTCCTCCTTAGGGGGTGGTGGGGAAGCAGGCTTGGAAGCAGCCTTAGAAGCTCCAGGCTTGGACAACTTCTTCTTCTACGGATGATCGGCACGTGGAGGCAGATCAGTAGATGATCGTTTGACCTCAGCTCCACGCCCGATAGATTTTTCGGCCGCTGATTTCGTCTTGAATTTTATCAGCTTGCAGTCGAAGTATTTCATATCAGCAAATAAGGCATGATTCGTCACGGAGTCCTCAATAATAATGGACACCTTCGTCTCATGCCGGAGCTTGCCTATACTAATGAGTCTTCGCTCTCCCAACTCTGTGGCCACAAACTTCTGAGCCCGAGCCTTCAGCTCAGACAGGAGGAATTTCGCCCAGTTCACCTGGACTCCATCAATTATTTCCATCATGATCTGGAGTCTGGGCTTTGATAGCTGATCGAAAGAATCGACGACGCTCGTAAGAATATGAATGACAATGTAGGTGAGGCCCCGATACTCTGGAAGGAGTTGGTTCTTCGATAGGGCGGACTTGAAGGAGATATCATCACGTCCGCAGAAGCGATGAACATAGTCGTTCAACTCATTCTCCTTATATCCAACGAGAGAAATCCCGCTGTCCGGAAGCTTAAATACGGAATTCAAAGCCTCAAACACGCTGAGGTTGGCACGACTTGCTTCCCACTTCTGAGGGGAAACCTCCCTCATGTAACTGATGACGGTTACTTCTACATTCGTATCCTTCACGGAATGCAGATTGTAAAAGAACTCGGCCACCTGCCGGGGCAGGTACGCCTTCGGGTGCTTCGTAAGGAGAATCTTTAACCCCGATGCTTCGAAGGCGGAGACGATCGGCTCCATAAACGGCAGCTATGCTTGGTGAAAGACCATCATGGGTTCAAACTGAACCTTGGAGAGGATGATCTCCTCGATGTTGGAAGGGGTTGAAACAGTCTCCATTGAAACAAAAATCTGCAAAAAGTGTGTTAGCACTTGAAAATAGAGTAAGTTAGATCGTAGGTTTCAGATAGATAATAAATTTACCATAATCGAAGAACTTTAGAGACATAAGGCAATCAACAGAATGCAGCAGATAACAACGATGATCAAAAGCTCTAAGATGGTAATGGTGTAAAGTGTGTTTATAGAGAAAAGGTACAGATTTTATAAGATTTGAATGTCAAGGGTTTATAGATCGGACGGTCAGTATAAAATCTCGCTTTTTTCTGGGACGGTTCAGATTTGATTTTATAAAAGGAATGATTACTTAATCGCCTCTAAACTAGACCCACGTAATATATGCACATTTAGAGTAAGGTGAGAAGACATGCATTAAATGCGTTGTAGGCAACATTAAAGGATAAGACATTTTAAATGAAAACGATTTCTACTGACTTAATCCTTAAAAAATTATGGGGGGAAATAAATGCAAGTCATGCCACTGAATGCAAACGACAGAGTTATTAATTGTGAGAATGCTTCTGAGAATATTTAAAGAATCTAATACGCAAACTTCTTCAGCTGAACTTTTACGATCAGCTGTTTTACCGAATCGACTCAGGAGAATCTTCGTGGTACTGAAGATACCATTTTCCCCCTTACTGTGTACTGTATGATTCACCCTACTAAATCAAGTACTGAGTCTGAATTCTGACCTGTCGTACTGAATTTTCTTACTGATTCGAGTCAGTAGGATCCAGTAGACCTAGCTCGACTGATAGTTCTCTAAATCTGTTCTCAGCTAGCGGTTTGGCCAGTATGTCTGCCCTTTGCTTATCAGTATGGATTTTCTCCATCCTGATATCCTTCTTCTCGACATGATCTCGTATGAAGTGGTGTTGAATGTCCACGTGCTTGCACCACGTATGGAGAACTGGATTCTGAGTTATTGTAATTGCACTGGTGGAATCTCAGTAGATGGGCACTTTATCTTGAGTAATTCCATAATCTCGTAGTTGTTGTCGAAGCCAAAGGATTTGGGCACAGTAACTTCCAGTATCCATATACTCAGCTTCAGTAGTGGACGTCGCCACTGAATGCTGTTTGTTTGAAAATTCGTGCTCATGGGGATCTTGACTGGCTTGCTTGAGTTGCAGCCGAATCTTTTCAGGAGGTCTCGAGTATACTTGGCTTGGTTAATGAATATTCCTTCAGGTGATTACTTCACTTGAAATCTAAGGAAGTAGTTCATCTCCCCCACCATGGACATCTCGAACTTCTCCTTCATCATTTTCTTGAATTGTTGACATATAGTCATGTTCCTGCATCCAAAAATGATGTCTGCACCAGTAGAATGTCATCCCCTGACTTAATGTTGAAGATAGGGTATCGTACCAAGCCATAGGTGCTTGTTTTAACCCATACAGAGCTTTCCGAAGTTTGTACAACTGATGTCCCTGCTGAAAGCCGGGTGGTTGTTCCACATAGACTTCTTCCTTCAGCACGCCATTCAGAAACACTAACTTAACATCCATTTGATATACTTTGAATCTTTGATGCGTTGCATAGGCTAGGAACAGACGAATGGCTTCCAATCTGGCCACTGGTGCGAACGTTTCGTCAAAGTCTATTCCCTCTGCTTGATAGTATCCCTTGGCAACAAGTTGAGCCTTGTTTCTTACTATGACGTTGTTTTTGTCTCGCTTGTTCTTGAAGACCCACTTAGTACCGATTACGTGTTGAGGTCTAGGTCTGTCAACAAGCTCCCGACAAACTTTAATCACCTCTTGCATGGCAATGATCCAGTCAACATCGTTGAGAGCATCCTCTATCGTCTGAGGTTCTTCAGTAGACAAGAATTAGGAGTAGAGAGCGCTTTCTTCTTTAAACAGGCTTGGATCTTGTCCTTACTGCTGCTTATGGATCTCCAATGATTAAATCAGAAGAGTGAGCGTCTAGCCACGAACATCTGAGTTTGGCTTCTTCTTCTGAGATTACTTCTATACAGTCAACACGAGTGTTAGGCTTTTCAATAGTGTTGTTCTGTGACTGAAGCAATTCAGTATGAAGGTTAGGATCTACTGAGTGTCCAGGTTCAGGGGCATTTAGTTCAGGAACATTAGTCGTTCCCCCTGAGTTTATATTCTCAGTAGAGGTCTCAGTTACCACTGGGGCTTCCTCATCAACAATTGTTACCTGATTTTGATTCTGTTCAGTAGAATCAACCTGGTCAGCGACAGTGCTTGCGGGATGGGTCTGGATTTCTTCTTTGTCTGACTCATCATCCCAACAATGCTGGATCTTCTCAACTTTGTCATTTAGTATGAGATCCTGTAGCTTGTTGCTAACATCTTCAGGATCTGTCTTCTTAGGTTTCCTGTCCTCAGTAACAAACTCATCAAAAATAACATGAGGACTTTCCTCCAAGCAAACGGTCCGGTAGTTAAAGACCCTGAAGGCTTTACTGACTCGAGAGTATCCTAAGAATACTCCTTAATCAGATTTGCTAACAAAGACCTTTAACTGATCCTCCCCATTATTGTGGATAAAGCAAGGACAACCAAAGATATGAAAATGAGAGATAGAAGGAATTCTCCCTTTCCACAGTTCGTATGACGTCTTCATGTGTTGCTTTGTGAGTAGTGAGCGGTTCTCAGTGTAACAGGTGGTGTCAGTAGCATCAGCCCAGAGTCTGCTAGGAGCGTTCTTGCTGCTTCTTTTAGTGTTATGTTCTTCCGTTCAGCAAGTCCGTTCTGCTGAGGGGTGCGAGCTGTTGAAGTCTCGTGCTGAATCCCTCCTTATCGCAGTACTCTTTAATGACTGAGTTGAGGAATTTTGTCCCTCTATCTGATCTAATTCTTTGAAGCTTGATGTCCTTTTCCACACTATGTTTCTTCAGCAGTATTGGCAGCTCAGTCTTGACATCAGATTTGTTGGCTATGAAGATGACCCACGTGTATCTCAAATAATCGTCAATAACGACAAGGGCATACTTCTTGCCTCTTATGGTCACTGGAAAAACTGGCCCAAACAAGTCCACGTGGAGTAGTTGAAGGATTCCATCAGTGGAAGGCGATGAAATTGGTGGATTGTTTTTCTTTGTTTGCTTTCCCTTTAAACACGCTTCACAATTTTTTGTCTTTGATAAAAGCTTCATTGGGCAGTCCTCTGACTCTAGAGTTCTTGGCTAGCTTGTTCATTGCCTTGAAATTTAGGAAACTGAGCCTCTTGTGCCACAGCCATCCTGTTTTATCAGTAGATTTCGTCTGAGCAAGTAAGCAAGCCTCAGGTTCAGCGGTGTTCCAGTTAGCAACGTAGATGTTCTTCTTCCGCGAACCTGATAACACTGCTTTCCCTGTAGATTTGTCAACAAGATCACAGAAACCAGCGTCAAAGATAACTCTATTCAGATTATCATAGAATTGACTGACAGAAAGAAGATTATGTTGAAGTCCTTCAACATATGTTACTCAATTCTGGGACCATCTTCTTGCACGTAATTGGTCAGCAGACTCTTTTGATAAGTCATATGTCTCGAGCAGCCGTTGTCCATGATCCAATGGTCCTTATGCACCTGCAAAACAGAAACATTTTTAGGTACCCTTTGGTTCAGTTTTGGTCCTTAAGCGTTAGTCGGTGATTTCGCGACCCAAATCTGTCTGGCGACCTTAGGAGTCTCAGATATCTTCTTTTTCTGAACCTTGTCAGTCTTTTTCTCCATTGGACCTGGAGATACTGACTTCCTGGCAGTTTTAGGTTCAGGAGCTATCTTCTTCTGAGGCTTTGTGCTCCTCCTGACCCTGGGCTCATAAATGTACGAACCAAACTGTGCTGGATGCTCATATAGTAGCTCGCCATACTGCTCTGCCCACCTGACCTTCTTAGTTCCCCCTGAATTTAATCGTGGTGTTTTGGGGCTAGAACTTTTGGTTAGTTGCTTTTTGTTGCTCGGCTGAGGTGCGATCATCTTCTGTTTGTTTTTCGCCTGAGTTGTAGATTCAATAATCTGAACTTTTCCTCTGACGAACCTATCAACCAGCATTTCTGAGCCTTTTGAAGTAGAGGTGGAAGCTTCGTGAGTATAGCCAAGTCCTTCTTTCATGAATGGTGGCCTTTGGGCTCTAAGCATGCTTTCCAACTTCTCTTTGGCTCCTAGGTACTGTTCAGTCATCGATCCTCGCCAAACTTCATCAGTTTTCCGAAGTGATTCGTAGTCCTTTTCAACCTCTGCGAGCTTCTGACTAAGTCTCGCTATCTCAGTATCTTTCTCAGAATTATCCTTAGTCAGATCTGATATCTGGGTTTCTTGAAGCTGAGACTTAGTCATAAGAGATTCAATCTCTTCCTTCAGTCTCGCAACAAGATTCTCTGAATAAGTAGAGACTTGAAAATCAGAAGAAAGTCTCTGATTTTCAGCCTTTACCTGTTCCAGTTCCTGAACAGTTCTGCTGAACTCTCTGCTTAACTGAATCTGCTCCTCTAGTAGATCATCGTATGCTTGCACCACGTCTAGAGGTTCATATGTAGTTGAGCACGTGCCGTGTGTGCTCTGTGAAGAGGAGGTTATAATAAGTTTTGAATTTACCTCAGCCTCTTCTCCGGCCATTAGACAGTATTCAATCGTTGATTCAGGATCTGTTTCTCCGACCTCAATGGCAATGAATGCAGCTTCATCTTCAGAAGAATACATGAAAGTATCTTCCTCGATTGAGTCATCGGATAGCTCTCCGGCAATATAGGCCTGCCTTCTTTGGGCAAATTTTTCACGTCTGGTCTGCCATTCTGCTCGCTGAGCAGCTGAGAGCTCAGGACATTCGTACTGGAAATGTCCTTCTTTCTTGTAGTTGTAGCACACAGTTACTCTGCCGCCTTTTCTAGTTGAGCTATTGGATGGACTAGTAGCAGGTTCTGTGTTCCTGCAATCAGGAGAAGGTTTAGATTATTCCCTTTTATGATGATCTTTCTTACCTGAGGGAGAATCTCTTTGGTATTTCTTAAACTTTCTGACTCTCTCCTTCTCCCTTTGATATTTGAGAGCCATAAGCGCAAGACGATCAGTAGCAGGAGTCTCAGGAGACTTAGCTTCTGAAGCAACTACTGTCTTGCTGGTAGAAATAGGGTTGGCTCCAGGTGTGCTAACTGTTGCTTTGAAAGCATGGTCTATCTGAGTGTCAGCTGGAACACTAGAGCATCTATAGGGTAGGCTATGCTCGAACTCTTCCGTCTTTAGTTCTGAAAAGATAACATCAGGAGTTAAAAAAGCGTTAAGATTTGAGCGACGTAAATAAGTAGCAAAACGAAGCCACTTCAGTCGAGGCAACACTCTCAAGATCTTGGCGTTCATCTCTTTATTGGTGAATGTTCTCCCCAGCCCGTTGATCACATTGATCTGATTGGTGAATCTGACGCTAAGCTCGTCAATGGTTTCGTTGGGCTCCATGGCAAAGGTGTTGAACTTTTGAAGCTCTAGCTCGAGCTTATTCTCTTTGACCTGTGGGGTTCCTTAGCTCAGTACTGCCAGGGCATCCTAAAGTCATTTTGCCGTTTTGCAGTCTTGCACCCTTCCGAGGTGTGAATCGCTGAGCATTGTCAGGATTGCATTCTGCGCTACTCGGTTGAGGTTATGCAACTTCTTCTCTTCTGGTGTGAAGGCTGATTTGTCCTTTGCAACCTTAGCACCAGTCTGTGCTCCTACACCTCCCACATCGGCATATTGAACGCTGTCGATCATGGAAATGATGGGTCCTTGAAATAGGATGTAAGGTGTCATGCTGTCATGTAACAATGTAAGGTGTGCCTCCATTCTCACGTGCCATACCGTGTAGTTCTCTATCGAGAACATTGGTACCATCCGTATACCTGACATATCAGACATTATAGATGAGAGTATAAGGATGTATGAAGAGATGCTTGTGCAGAGAAAACGTTTTCAGGATCTGTTTGAGTAGACCAGTAGTTTCAGAAATGATGATCAGGAGAACACCATGCTCTGATACCAATTGTTGGTCCGGAGATGAGTATCAGGTGTAGAGTGGGGGGGGGTGTGAATACATCTGATTTTAAGTTTTTCCTCAAACACGAAGGACAGCTGAGCTGTAGAGTGCGACTGATGAAGAGTGCCAAATAGTAACCTTCTGATCGCGGGTCAGAGTGGCTCAACTACTGAGTCTGTCCTACTGATTCTTGTCAGTATTAAGGTCTCAGTCGGAGAGTTAAGTGCGGATAAGATTGGGGCCCGATAGACTTCGTCTCGATTTGAAAATGTGTTTTCGCAAACCAAATCTATTTTGGCTGGTGCACTTTTAAATACATTTTATACAAAGTATGAGTTTGTAAATCGGGTTGAGAACGATGCAATAAAATAGTAAATAACATAAGCAATTTTTAACGTGGTTCGGATACGCAAGATCCTACGTCCACGGTCCTACTGAATAAGAGTTCTTGTTGATTAATTTGAGCAAGCCTCAGCAAGGAATCTGTGCGCTGGACAAACCCTTCTAAGTTATAGTCCTTAGCGACTTTACAAATCAAACCGAAGTTTGAAGGGGAGAGGATTTTCTCCAATAATGAAGGAGTTCTTACAATAAGAACGATTCACAGAAAGTGAACTCCTTCGAAGGTTCTAAGCAAGGGATGTAACAGTTGAGCTTAGATAGAGAAGAGGGAACTAAAGAAACTCTAGAGAGAAAAACTACAGATATTCAACTAAGTAAGTTCTTCGCTGGATCTTCGTGAATGGGCTAGAGAGTTTGAATACTTTGAGCGTATATTCCCTTTTATATTCCGTGCGTTGAGCTCGGAAATGCTTCTCTATTTATAGTCATGACCCAGGCATTTGTCCGTTGAAGAAGACGATGCCACGTGTCACAAACATCCAAGGAAAACGACCATAAGTTTGGAAGTAGTGTCACAGAGTGGTTGGTCACTGTACATGAGAGCAGCTTTAGTGTCAGAGCAGGTAAGGCTTAGGTTGCTTCTCATTGGTCGAGGTTTGTGTTAGGTGAGACTTGTCAGACATCAGTCTTCATCTGAGTTGACTCTCACTCATCCTCGTATGATACTCTGCTGACTTTCGAATGACAGTAATAGTCGGGCAGTCGTTTCCTGTCGGATACAGTAGATCTGGAATGATCGTACTGATTTCTTCATCTGAGTCGGCTGATGAAAGACTTCTACCGAGAACAGTGAGTTGGTGACTCTGAAGGTACTGAGCTCTCATATTGTGTCTGCACTTGAGGTCAGCTAATGGGAATCTTCTACTGATAACGGTCAGTTGGAGACCTGAGGACACGAGCTCTTACAAACTGATGACATGGGGTTCTGGAATTTAACTTCCTACTGAAGTTCAGACCAACACATACCCCTTACATGCTTAGATAAAACATATAACGAAAATAAGAACAGTCTAGCCTATTACATCATCAAGTCCGAAAGACAACATACTAAGGGCACAAGAGAGGTTTTGGGATCTTCAATTCAATAGCGATAAGTCACTACAATTTCATTTCTCCCATCATTGACATCTCGAACTTCTCTTTCATCATCTTCTTAATCTGTTAACTCACGGTCACATTTCTAGATCTGAAGATGATGTCGTCCATGTAGATCCACACGAGTAAAATGTCTTCTCCTGACCTAATACTGAATATTATACCACCTATTGTTCCTTTATAAAAACATTTCTAGATCAGAAACCCAGATAGGGTATCATACCAAGCCCTGGGAGCATGTTTTAACCTATGTAGAGTTTTTCTGAGTCTGTACACCTGATGCCCCACTGAAAGCCACGCGGTCATTCCACATAGACTTCTTCCTTCAGTACCCCATGCAGGAAAGCCAACTTCACATCCATTTGATATACTTTGAATCTTCGATGTGCAACATAGGCTAGGAATAGACATATGGCTTCCAATCTTATAACTAGAGCAAATGTCTCATTGAAATATATCTCTTTAGCTTGACAGTGTCCTTTGGCAGCAAGTTGGGTCTTATTCCTGACAATGATATTCTTTTCATCGCTCTTATTCTTGAGGACCCATTCAATTTTGATAACATATTGGTGCGATGGTCGATCAATAAGCTCCCATACTTCATTTCAGACGAATTGGTTTAGCTCTTCTTGCATGACAGTGATTCAGTTAGCATCATCCAGTGCAGCCTCAATGATTTGAGGTTCTTCAAACGGGAGTATAATGTGCTTTCTCCGAGTAGAATCTGGATCTTGTCTTTATGTTTGCTGAATGATCACCAATGATAAGATCTAAATAGTGAACATCTTGCCATGATCGTCTTCTCCTTATTTCTTCTTCTGGAATTACTTATGCTAAGACAGTAGGATGATCTGACATTTCAGTAGTACTATTATGTGATTAGAGTAATTCAGTAACAAGATTACGATCTACCGAGTCACCAGGTTTAGGGGCATTTAGCTCAGGAACATTTTTTTCCCTATTGAGTTGTTATTCTCAGTAGAGCAGTTACCACTTGGATTTCTTCATTAACCTGAGTTACTTGAGATTGATTATGTTCAGTAAAATTAATAAGTTCCGCTACTGTAGTTGGTTAAGATTGAGTGTTAGTGTCCTTCTCGTCTGAATCATCATCACAACGTCGGATCCTTTGAACATCATTATTCAAGTTCAGATCCTGTAGCTTGCTGCTAACATCCTCAGAGTTGTGTTTTGAATTTCTGCACCAGTCCTTAGTAGAAAATTAATTAAAAACAACATGACGGCTTTCTTCACGCAAAGGGTCCGATAGTTAAAAATCTTGAAAACTTTGTTGACCCTAAAGTATCCTAAGAATACTCCCTCGATGGATTTTCTATCGAAGTCCTTTAACTGATGATTTACATTATTGTGGATAAAACACGAACAACAGAAAATATGGAAATGAGATATAGAAAGTGTTCTCCTGTTCCATAGTTCATATGGTGTCTTCATGTGTTTCTTTGTCAGTAGCAAACAATCCGCGGTATAGCAAGCTGTGTCAATAGCTTCTGGATAGAACTTAGATTGTAGTCATGAGTTGGCGAGTGGTGTCCTTGTTGCTTCTTTAAGTGTTAATTTTTTGTGTTCAGCAAGTCCATTTTGTTCAGGCGTACATGTTACGGATGCCTCGTGATTGATTCGTTCACTCTCACAGTACTCTCTGACCATATATTTTAGAAAATATGTGCCTTTGTTCGAGTGAATTATTTGTATCTTGATGTCCTTCTCAACATTGATTTTCTTCAGGAGCTTTGGTAGCTTAGTCTTGACATTAGATTTATTGGTGATGAATATCACCATGTATACCTTGAATAGTCATCTATGACTACAAAGGCATATTTCCTGCGTCTAATAGTTATTGGAGAAACTGGCCCGAATAAATCCATGTGAAGAATCTGAAGGATTCGATTAGTAGAGGATGATGGAATGGGAGGATTATTAGACTTTGTTTGCTTTCCCTTTAGACATGCTTTACAATGCTCATGTTTGCTGAAAACTTCATTGGGCAGTCCTCTGACTTGAGGGTTCTTTGCTCGCTTGTTTATTGCTTTAAAATTGAGATGATTGAGTCTTCTGGCCACAGCCATCCAATTTTGTCGTTAGATTTTGACTTTACAATCAAGCAAGCTTCAGGTTCAGTGGTATTCCATTCAACATCATATATGTTTTTCTTTCGCGATCTTGACAACACTGTTTTCCCTGTAGATTTATCTAATGCATCATAGAAACCAACTTCAAAAGTAACTTTATTATAATTATCACAACATTGACTAACTGAAAGGAGATTATGCTGTAGTCCTTCAACATAGGATACCCTTGGAACTGTGGCAGTTCCAATGCTCAACATGTCGTATCCCCTTGTGTAGACTTTTGAGCTATCTCCAAATTCAGTTTTGTGTCCTTCTTCACGAATATAGTTTGTTAGCAGATTCATTTGGAAGGTCATATGTCTTGCGCATCCACTGTCCACGTACCATGAGTCCTTATGCACCTGCAAAATAGAAACAAATCCAGGTACCCTTTATTTTTATGTTGGGTCTTGTTGGGTCATGATTCAGTTGTAGATAAGATTTGAAGATCTCAAAACCCCTAGCTGAATGATGAACCATATAATGTAATATCTTAGTTGAGTTCAGCATGTTAGGAACTCAATAGGCTAGTTAGAGTTCAGTAGCTGATAGACTCAGCAGCATATATTTTCTCAGCTGGATGAACTCAGTTTTGAATACTCAGTAGGATTGCTCAGAACCCACTGAAGGTGTGTTGAACATCTGTACATAGGAATCAGCATCCAAGCTGAATATTTTAGAAGAATGTCAGTAGAGGAAAACTGAGTTAAAGTGTCCAATGTATCAGAGGAAGTCAACTCAACATCTACTTTGGAGTTTGAACAAGCCTCACCTACCATTCAACTTCGACCAATGAGATAAAGGTGCCCCCAAGACTGAAAAAGAGAAAATCTCTACAGTAGCATTCAAAATTGAGATGGTCGTTTTCCTTGTCATTTTTTGACTAGTGTCTAGGTCTCTTCCAATGGATCGTTTCATTAGTCAAGACAAAAATAGAGATCAATCTTCAAGCGTTGAAGAGATCGGGAACATCAAGCATTCAAGTACTAAAAACTCTAGCATACTCAAAGCGAATCTAGCGAAGAACTCTTGGCATAGATAGACATCTTAATAGTTCTTCTCTCCAGAGATATTTTGTTCCAACTTCCTATTCTAAGCTAACCTTGATAGATCATATGCTTAGATATTGAAGGAGTTCATATTTGTTGAACTGTTCTTATTGTAAGAACTCCTTCTTAGTTGGAGAAACTCAAACCTTATGTTTGAAAACCTTGTAAAGTCACAAAGACTATAACTAGAGATCTGTATATTGAATGGATCGACTGAGACTTGCTCAATATAATAAATACAAGACCTACTGGTTATTCAGGACAGTGGACGTAGGATCTTACGTATCCGAACCACTTTAAAAACTGTCTGTGCATTTACTATTTTATTAGTTTACTGTTCACTATGCATAAAACTGATTTGAAAAATCATGAGTAAGATTTTCAGTAAAACTGAATATATGCACAAGCATAACTTGAATAGTTTTTAGTAAAAAACATTTTTCAACAAGAAACGATAAAAACGGGCCTACACATTCCGCACTATATTATTGTACTGAGTTTACTATAGACTGACTCAAGTCGGTAGACGTGTTTAGTATCCTGAATCACTCTGCGCACGCGATCAGATAGCTAAATTGGCGGGCTGAGCTATTCAACAAGTCGTAGACGTGTTTAGTAACCTGACTTTCGCGTTTGAGTTAAAACTTGGACTCATGTGTATTCCCCCCCCCTCCCCCTACACCTGAAGACTCGTCTCTGGACCAACAATTGGTATCGGATAGGTGTTCTTTTGGTCACCGTTTTCTGAGTAATTACACTTGTCTACTCGAACAAATCCTGAAAAAGTTTTTCATTGCATTCATGTTTCTTTCATTGCATTCTCTACTAGTTTTCCACAATGTCTGATATGTCAGGTATAAATATGGTGCTCATGTTCTTAGTCGAGAACTATGCGGTTTGGCGTGTAATAATGGAAGCGCATTTGACGTCGCTGCATGATAACGTGACGGAAGGTCTGGAGAAAGCACCTATCGTTCCCATGATCGATAGTGTTGCATTTGCTGCTATGGGAGCTGTCGGGGCCAGTAAAGAGGAGAAAGTTGCAAAAGATAAAAGCCTCTTCACCCTAGAGGAAAGAAAGTTGCACAACTTTGACCGAGTCGCACGTAGTGCTATACTGACGAGACTCAGTGACTCATACCTCGAAAGGGTGCACGACTGCAATACCGCGAAGGAACTTTGGGATGCTCTAGTTGTGCTGAGTCAGGGGACACCACAGATCCCTGAAAACAAGTTAGAGCTGGAGCTACAGAAGTTCGAAGCATTTTGCATGCTTCCCGATGAATCAATCGATGATTTCAACATCATATTCAAAAATCAGATTAACATCATCAACGGATTGGAAAAGACATTCACCAACAAAGAGATGAAAATTAAGATCTTGAGATCTTTAACGAGACCTAATTGGTATTCCTTTGCCTCTTATTTGAGATGTTCTGATCTTAACACTGTTACTCCTGATTTCATATTTTCATAACTCAAAGCTTAAGAATTCGAGTACATTCTCCCTCAACCAAGCTTGAGTGAACCTGCTGACATTTCAATGGATCATGCTTACAAAGCAAATGTTAGCACACTGGGAGCAACTCCTTCAGCACCAATTCAGTCAGCAGGAAGCACGATGTTTAAAATGATGTAAATCCTATTTACATACTTTTCTAAGCGTAATTAATCACATAATCGCATGCTAAATCATAATAAAAAAATAAACACGCAAATTGGAAATAAAAACGTCGTTACCAGCTAAAAAAACAGATAATTCCTACCTATTATATAGCTTGAACAAATACAGTTCTTCAAAATCTTGAAAAAACCTTCAAATTTGAAAACCGCATCAAAAACTGCATCATCGTACGTCATCAGGGTGTCTGCCACGTGGCAAACACATATACGACATGTGTCAGCAAGCGCCATGTCAGCCGCCACATCATCGTCTTCTTCCTCCAGCAGAACGCCGCCGCTCCACGCTGGTTCTCGGTCGGTCGCCTGCACCCAGGGGAGCGCCGGACGACAGTGAACCAGAAGTCATCGTCCCCGCTCGGTGCCGCCACCTAGATACGTGATGCAGCGGCACGGAAGTGCATGACATGCTTGTGCGCGGCTGCCGCCGCCTCCCACCGCCTCGTCCGGCCGTATCCTAGCTCCCCGTCCCTTCCAGTCTCCTCACTAACGTCTGGGTTGTGAATAGTCGCCGCCAATCGTCGCCATTACAACCTGGAGCTGCACAATTCCACTGCTCCTCGTCGGCGACTTTCGCCGCTCGATCGACCCTTTTTCGAACCGTGATTCCTTCAATTGATTGAGGGGAATTGAAATTCGAACATCCTTCGGCCACCATAAATGGATTCCGGCCGAATTCGTTCATCAATTTCGCTCAATTTTTGAATTCATCATAGGAAAAAATGAAAGTGAGTAATAAACGGTATCATCCGGGATCGGATGACCCCATACGACCTAACTACGCGAAGCTCGTGAGATGAGGAATCCAGCGGTTCAAGTTGATCGTCAATCAGACGCCGAATGCTATGGGAATCGCCGCCGCAAGATGCGACAGAACCCTAGCCAACCTAGTGTTTTCGGCCAGGTTGGTGATTTCTGGACAACACGACCACTTCTCCTTTTCGAAGCTATTCCGGATAAACCTGAAATCAGAATGGGTCTTGCTACCTATCCAGACGAAGCTAACGAAATAACGAACAAAACTATCCGAACATATTGGAAATATACATTGGAACGCGCCCCCACATGCCCTATAAATATGACGGTAGTATTCTGCCAGAAACTAGGGTTTCGCCGTTTTCCGTCCTTCTGCGCCGTCGCGCCTTCGCCTCAATTTTCGTGCCTCCCGGACCAAAAATACATTATAAAACAGCAAATACATGTATACATATTGGTCCTATCAACTACTCGTGGATTTTTGCAAGAGAAAAATGTTACAACGGGGTCAAAATAGTGGCTGGCAGACCGCTCCAAACACGAAAAATAACCCGATAACGACGGAAATAAACCCTAATCATGATCTTAAAAGCAACAATCAGAGCTTAAACCTTGCTCTGATACCAATTGAAGGAAATATTTGGGGAGGAATTGTACCTTCCTCCTTCGTATGTTGTTGCAGCTCTGATTGTTGCTCCTGTTCAGATCTTCTGATCTGCGTCCCGGCCTTTTTCTCCCTTTAGGTGGTCAGAAAACTGGAGAAAATTAAGATTACAGTCTTTTACTCTCAAACGTGTGTAAACCGTGTGAGTATGTGTAATGTATTTTCTAATTATGAACAGAATACTAATTTATATAGGCTTCAAGAGCCAATATTATATTAATATTTGAAGCCCATAAATTTAATTATATCTCTAATGCGCTTCTACACAATTAGCCCATAATATAATTAATTAATTTATTGGACTACTAATATTTATCAATTAATTGGTCCAACCAATTAATTCCATATAAATAACATTATTAAATAATGTAAAATACACTAATCTATTAATAATGATTTTTGAGAGACAATAAAAAACTAGGAAACGTATTGGGCCAGATCAGGGATCTAATACAAGAAATAAAGCAGGGCCTCAAATTAATTAATTATCTATGCTCAGCCCAGAGCAAAATTAATTAATAAACACAGATTCATTCCACTAGAGAATCCGTGCTGACTTACCCATTTATCCCAAATTGAGCAAGGGCTTGTATTTTAGACTTAATCGATCCCCGTATTTAAGATAGAAATATCAGTTAATTAATTAAGCCAACTGACAACTTAAATTAATTAACATCTTATATATTCTTAAGTAGTACCACTCGACCTTATTAACACACCTGAACTTAATTAATCGGCCGGGTTTAGTGTGCTAATCCTTACGAATTCCTCAGGGGATATTATCAACCCATTTTACCAGGATACGGTTGCAAGATACAGAAAACCAACCTGAGCCACAAATAATTACTAACACCTAAGATACGTAGATCCCGTCGCGATGACGTTCACCATAGTATGTCAAAGTGATAGATAGCCAAATGTGCTCAGCTGAAGTCTTACCAAGCTTAAGACCAGCTAAGTCACCGAGATCTTGGTTCTCCACTGTCAGTTCGGAGAACACATCTCACTGTGATCCATCAATACACCACCTTAAGTGTACCAGTAAAGACAAACAACCAAGACAAGCCACTTTTTATCTAAACTGCAGCTTAAACAGACAAGTTATCCTTAAGTTGTCTCAGCTGTGATAACCGTTTATATCTTGTCAGTTCAACTAATTTGTGTAGTCTTCTGTGATACCCGAAACACTACACAAATCTTTTGTACAAGATAAAGGATTACATGTGCAAATATATATGTTTATCACATAGGAGAATAAAATAGTGGCAAGGACAAAACACGTTGTATACAAGCATAAAATTTGCTTCCAGTATACAAAATCCCAACAATTATCAACCTATTTAATAGGGATACGGATGCAAGATACAGATAACCAGCCTGAACTACAAATAAACACTATCGCCCAAGATACGTAGATCCAATCACGATAACATTCACCAAAGTAAGTCAAAGTGATAGATAGCCAAATGCACTCAGTTTATATCTTATCAAGCTTAAGACCATATTAAGTCACCAGATCTTTGGTTCTCTCCTAAGGTCAAGTAGGAGAACACATCTCACTGTGATCTATCAATACACCACCTTCAGTGTATCAGTATAGACAAGCGTATATATCAGTATAGACAAGCGTATAGACAAACAGCTAAGACAAGCCACTTCTTATCGAAACTGCAGCTTAAACAAATAACTTGTCCTTAAGTTGTCTCAGCTGTGATAATTGTTTATATCTTGTTAGTTCAACCAATTGTTCAGTCTTCTGTGATCAACAACACAATACGTAATCTAACTCTTATACAAGATAAAAGACCAACATGCGCAAATATAATTAATTAGATAGGAGAATAAAACAATGAAAAGGAAAAACACATTGTATACTAGAAAAATGTTGATTCCAGTATACAAAATTCCAACAACACTAAGTCTAAAAAAAGGTGATCAGAGGAACACCGCCCTGATACCAAATAGCGGTCCAGAGGTGAGTCTTTAGGTGTAGATGTCAGTGAATATACCTAAATTCAAATTCAAACTTAAATGCCAAAGTTAGTATTTTACTGAGTTTACTTACTTAATGAAGCTCACCTCGTAAAATAAGTATTCTGATTGCGTGGGCAGAGTGGTTCAGTATATCGAGAATTGTTCACTGATTGAAGTTATTCAACAAGAAATTCAGTATAAGAACATGTACAGAATGTGTAGGCCAAAATTTTATCGTGTCTTTTCAAAAATGTTGTTTAATGAAATTAGTTATGTTTAAACTTGTGCGTGTTTTAGAGAGTTTTACTGAAAATCTACACTTGTATGATTTTGCAAATCAATTTTATGTAGAATGAACAACAAGCAATGAAGTAGTGAATAACACACGGATTTTTAGAGTGATTCAGTTATGTAAGATCCTACGTCCACTTTCCTATTTCCAAGATGTGTTGATTATATTACAGTATATTTAGTGAGAAAAAATGTGTATATAAATTTTGTTAAGCAGTAGTAGAATGCATCATGCATGCCTCTATTTTGTCTTTTGTGAATTCTTTTGTCTTCTTTACATTTTAGTTAAAATTGAAACCTAACCGAATTTAGCTATTGTAATTAGTTTGCAAAATGTAAAATCTAAATTCCAGTTAATTAATTTTTCGATTCCATTGATTATTTTAACCGAATTGAAAGCCCTATACCTAGAACAGAGAAATTATTAGTATAATGTAATGATAATAATAATCAGATTCATATAGTCTAATGGACCGACAAACTGAACAAATTACCTAACTATACATAAGAATAAAATTTGATATATTATCCATGCGAACTTGTGCCCACACAATTTAGGTTCAACATATATATGTTCGTCCACAAGTCTTAGTCGGTCTGTGCACTGGTAAGACCTCGACTTAGTTATAGTCATAAGTGACTTCATAATAGTTCTCGTAGGGTTTGAAGGTATTTTCAACTAAGAAGAAGTTCTTACAATAAGAATAGTTCAGATTCTCAACTCCTTCAGATTCTAAGCTTATGATATATCTCATGTAGCTTAGGGAAATAAAGAGGGAACATATATCACTCTAGAGTAAAGAACTAAGGAATATTGGAGTATATTGTATCGGTATTCTTCGCTGGATATGCTTTGAGTATACTAAAGTATATATAAGCTTTGTTTGCTTGTGTTCCTGTGTTGTATCTTCAACGTGATGAAGAGATTCTCTATTTATAGTGTGACGGGTGAATAGATCCGTTTGAAGATGATCTAACACTGTAGCTACACAACAAGTAAAACGGTCTTCTCTTTTAATTTGAGTTTTACTATAGATATTCTCTCTTTTTCAGAGTTCAGATGTTGAATGCAACTTTATGTCAGAACAAGTACAGTGCAGGATGCTCCTGATTGGTCGAGGTTGAGTGGGTAGTTGAGGCTTGTTCAAACTTCAAGTTTGATATGAAGTTGATTTCCTCGTGTTAAATTTTGGCTATGATTGCTTCGGATCCTCAAGGAAATGAAAATAACCCAAGAAAACTAACAAATCAAAACAATGATCGAAGTGAAACCAGTTGGAAACCAAGCCCTAAGAACCCCAACTCCACAATGAAATTTCAATTTGATCAATCCCATTGAGTTTATGTTCACTTAAGCACAAGGTTAACAAAGAAATGTGTTTCTCCTTCAAGAGCTTACACTTCCTCTCAAAATCCAAAACTAAACTCCAATTAAATGTGTTCTCTATCTAAAAGAAAACCTAAGATAAAAAGGTTAAAGGGCCTCAAATCTTTTAGAAGAAGCCCAAAAGTATCTAGCGCAATAAGGTAAAGTTTACAAAAGAAGTTGGGCCCAAATTAAATAACTAGAATTCTTCTTCAATTTCTTGGACTTGGATGAGGGTGTTGTTGGTACAAAGACAAGTCTTCAGGTGCAGAGGGGGGGTGAATACACCTGAGTCCAAGTTCAAACTCAAATGCGAAAGTCAGTCTGATACTGAGTTTGCTTACTGAATAGTTCAGCTCGCCAATTAAGCTTTTGATCGCGTGGGCAGAGTGGTTCAAGCTACCGAACAATGTTTACTGACTTGTTCAGTCCACAAGTAACTCAGTACAAGAATTAGTGTTGAACTGTGTAGACCTGATTTTAGTCGTCTCTTATTGAAAAATGTTTTTTTTTACATAAAACTGTTTCAGTTTATGCTTGTGACTGTTTTAGGAGGTTTTACTGAAAATCCAGACTTATGAATTTTTTAAAATAATTTTATGTAGGATGAACAGTAATCTAGTAAAACAGTACATAGACACGCAATTTTTAAAATGGTTCGGATGCGCAAGATCCTGCCTCCAATATCCTGAATTACTAGGTGGTTTTGAATAGATTATACTGAGCAAGTCTCAGTCAATCCGTGCAATGGACAGATCACTAGTTATAGTCCTAGCGACTTTTTAAGGGTTCAAACACAAGGTTTGAGTTTTTCACCTACTGGAAAGGAGTTCTTACAGTAAGACCAGTTCAAAGATGAACTCCTTTAGATTATAAGCGCAAGATTTAACAGCGTATGCTTAGAGAATAGAGAATGGGAACTGAGGTACTCTACAGTGAAAAACAATATCCGGTTTCTACGATTGAGAGTTCTTCGCTTTGTATACTCTAAGAATGCTAGAGCTTTGATCACTTAATTGCTTTGTGTTCCTAGTGGTTGGCTTCAATGCTTGAAGAATGATATCTATTTATAGTCTTGACCCATGGAAAGATCCGTTATAGGGGACCTAGCCACGTCTCAAAAGCGACAAGGAAAACAACCATCTTCAATTTGAACATCACTACAAAGATTCTCTCTTTTTCAACTTGGGGGCAACTTTATGTCATGATAAGTACATCGATGTCAGCTCCTCATTGATCGAGGTTTATTTGTAAGTGAGGCTTGTTCAAACTCCAAGACTAATGCTGAGTTAACTTCCTCTGATACTTTGGACACTTTAACTGAGTGGTCATCTGCTAACATTCTTTGGAGATTCAGCTTGTAGGGCGATCCTTATGTACTGTTACTCAACACACATTTAGTAGTCAGTAGATTCTATTGAATCCTATTGAGTTTGTCAACTACTGAAAATAATAATCTACCCAGTCTAAGTAGCTACTGAACTCTATCTAGCCTACTAAGCTCCTAACATGTTGAGCTCAACTAAACTATTATATTATGTTGGTTCATCATTCAGCTAGGGGTTTTTGGATATTCATATCTTATATTAAATCATCACCCAATAGGTGATTATTCTTATTTCAACTTCATTGGACTTGATTTCATAATGCTCATAACTTCCTCTGAAAAAATACCTTGTATCTTGACTTAGTTGATCTCTACTGACATTCTCCTTGTCTTGTTGTCAGTTGACCATTGCTCTACTGACTTCACTTCACACATTCAATAGATTCTAGAGTAGAACATACTGAGTCTTCAAACAGCTGGTCTTCAGATACTAATGATAAACTTATTCTATTGAACGCGGGCAACAACTGAAAAAATAACTATCTAGCGCATTGAGCTTCTAACAAGCTGAGCTCAAACTAAGTTGAACATCTATTATATTATATGGTTCATCATTCAACTAGGGTTTTGGAATCCTTCAAATCTTCTATTATAAATCATCACCCGACAACACTTAACTTGAAAAAGACCCTCAGAGAGGTAACCTTTTCAAAAAAAAAAAAAAATACCAAACTTAGATAGAATAAACTTGTCAGCCTCGAAAACTAGTTTAAAACCATGCTTAACTTCTCCTAAAGTAAGGTGTTTTCCAGAACTCAACCACAACACCACAATACCGTAGGCCAAAAACCTCGGATAAGGTGTTATTGCCCATTCTCAACTTCCTCCCTCGGCAACTCTTATACTTGGTGAAGCGGCTTAGGTCACCACAAAAATGTGTCATAGCGGCAACATCAATAAACCATTGCCCTTGGTTCTCCACAGGATTAACCTTTTTAGTAAAGATATCCACTATGTTAGCTTTAGTGAGCTCCTTCCTCAGCATATTGGCTTGTTGAGCCTTCTTCTTTAGCTTATGGTAGTGCTTGGACATGTGGCCAAATTTGCCACAATGATTGCAATCGCCATTAAACTTGCGAGCTTAAACACGTTTGTTTTTGTTGGAGTTTCCGCCCTTCTCTAGGAGATTAACTCTCGAGTTCGTTGATGCTTTGCCCTTTCCATCTTGCTTCCTCACATCGGACTCGATGCAGAGCTTGACTATGAGGTTTTAAAGCACCATTTCCTTTCGCTTGTGCTTCAAATAACTCTTGAATTTCTTCTAGCTCAGGGGAATATATTCGATCAAAGTTGCTACAATTAAAGCATCCGAAAAAATCTTTCCTTTCGCATGGACATCGTGCACAATAAATTGTAACTCTTGCACTTTGTTGGGTGATGATTCAGTCCCCAGCAACAGCGCGAAATATTGGGAAATGATTCAGTCTTCTCAGTTGAGAACTAACTTAGTAGCCCTGTGCTCTGAATACTTACTGAAGATTTGAAGATCCCAAAACCCTATCTTGATTGATGAACCATTGAGTTGTAACTTGTTTTGTTCTGTCTCTAAGGTTTCAGATTCAGTAGACCCTCTGCATCTGGTTCAGGCGCTCAGTTGATTACCTGCCTCAGCACCAGAAGTAGAAGACTCAGTAATACTGGACTCAGCAGGAGCAGTATACTGAAAGGAGTCAGTGGAATTGAACTCAGCAGGAGTAGTTCACTGAACTCAGAGCTGATCTTCAGTAGAGCCGACTCAGCAGGAGCATGCTACTAAATCAGAGATCAGACTCAGCAACGGTTGGACAGTCTTCTGACTGTCAGATTCTCAAAAAGTCAAATCAGCAAAGTCAATACGAGGAAAAGAGAAGTCAGCTTCAGATCTCCTTGAAGTCTGTTCTGTCTCAACCACTTTCCTGAACCTCGACCAATGACAAGCAGCCACCTGTCCTATATCTGTTAAAGCTGCAAGTCAACAACTTTCCAGAAATAGAGGGAAAGGACACTGCTACCATACATCGAAAGAGCCGTTAGCTACCCAAAAGAGAGAGACAAAGGATCGTCGTCTCCAACGGATCTATCCTAATCTCTGCTCTATAAATAGAGAGATAAAATCAAATTGAAGCTCACCTAGAAAACCAAGAACACACAGAGCATTCAGAGACCAAATCATCAACGACCTAAGTCTTCCTCAAGTAATTCGAAGAAGCAATCTCCGGCGAAAGAATTACATTTCTGCTCATAGGGAACCAAGCTGAATTAGAATTACACAGCCTCTAGTAGCCAAGCGACTGAACACGATCCCAAAGCTTGTACTTAGCCGTTCGTCGCTCTAGAAGCCACTTTCTTGTTCCCTATACCTCTAACCTAAGCTCAACCGTTTATATCTATAGCTTAGACGAAGGAGTTCACTTCCGAACTGATTCTTATTGTAAAGGACTCCTTCATTGTTGGAGAGTTTTTCAAACACTTAGTTTGATACCCTGTAAACTGAGACTTGCTCAGTATAAATCTCAACACCAGTGTTTGTCCAGTGTACAAACCGAGTGAGATTATCTCAGTATAATGCATAGCCTCCTGATCGTTCGGGACAGTGGACGTAGGATTGTTGGATCCTAACCACTTTAAAAATCGTTGTGTTCTTTGTTCTTCATTTTACTGTTGTATTGATTTACTGTGCATACTGAAAATATCTTTTAAGTCATTTAACTGAGTTTCATCAAACTTAATCGACTGAACTAATCTACTGAAACTATTTTGATAAAAACGTTATCCTAACTCAACTGAATTTGGGCCTACACATTTCCGCACCACTGAACTCTATCTGATCGGTACTGAATTCTGACTCTAGTCAGCTAGCAGGCCTCAGTAGAGTCAGTCACACTGCCACACGATTCAGAACAGCTTAACTAGTCTGCTGAACTTGTTCTATACGACACTCTCCTGAAAAGGACTGTTTGCATTTTAAGTTGAGAAATCGGTTTTCAGGTGTATTCACCCCCCCCTCTACACCTGAACGTGCTCTCGGGACCAACAATTGGTATCAGAGCAGGAGTTCTTTAAGACTCTTGTTATTCTGAAATTGCTCTACTTGAACGGATCCGGAAAATGTTTTCACTGCATATCATTCTTCATTCATATCATTATTTATCATGTCTGATATGTCAGGAATTAGGATGGTACCCATGTTCTTAGTAGAGAACTATGGTGTATGGCGGGTCAGAATGGAGGCACATCTGACCTCTCTCCATGACAGCATGACAAAGGTTCTGGAGGACGGATCTATTGTTCTTAGGGTCGATAGCGTCGTAGCTTAGGATCCAGCACAAGGAGGAGGGATGGTGACCGGGAAGAAGATCCCCAAAGACAGAAGTCTCTTCACCCCTGAGGAGAAGAAGCTTCACAACTTAGACCGCGTCGCCAGAAACATCATACTAACCACTCTGAGCGATTCTTAACTCGGAAGAGTTTAGGACTGCAAGTCCGCGAAAGAACTCTGGGATGCTCTAGCGCTATTGAGTCGGGGGACTCAGAAGATCAAAGCGAATAAACTCGCGCTGGAACTTCATAAGCTGGAGAGATTGTCTCTCATGCCTGGTGACACCATTGAAGATATTAACGTCAGATTTACGGATCTGATGAACTCTATCAACGGGCTGGGAAAGACATTCTCCAACTGAGAGATGAATCTCAAGATTTTGAGGGCTCTGTCAGACGGTCACTGGACTCCCTTTGCTACTTTATTGTGTCATTCTGATTTAGATATTGTTACTCCTATTCATATCTTTTCAGAACTTAAAGCGGAGGAGTTCGAGTTTGGCTTACCTCAAAGGAAGCAGCGAGCTGAAGCTGACACCCCAGTCGACCATGCATTCAAAGCCTCAGTCAGCACAGCAGCTCCGATGTCTAGCAAGGCTGAACCTTCACTCACTGACAAATAAGAAGGAAATCTAGCCAAGAAGTACGCGCTGCTTGCCGTGAAGTATCAGAAGGAGAAGGAGAGGCGCAGAAAACTCTCAAGAGTCGTCAGAGAATCTAAGGGTAAGAATGAATATACACCTAAGCGCACTCCTGACTCGCATACTTTTGAATGCAGGAAACAGGAGGACTCAGCTCAGTCGAAAGACAGCGAGAGCAAAGAAGAAAGAGTCACAACCTGTTATAACTGCAAGAAGCCAGGACACTATCAGTATGACTGTCCTGAGCTCAGTACTGTTGAAAGAGCAGCACGCAAAGCAAGAAGGGAGAAGTTCATCAAGAAATGACAAACATATATTGCTGGTGAACTCTCAGATGACTCAGACGAAGTCGACTCCTTCATGGATTCATCAGATGATGAAGCAGCTTTCATGGCCATAGAGTTTGAAGTTGAAGAAGATGTTGAAAAGTGTCTCATGGTAGGAGAAGAGGATGAGGTAAACTCTCACACACCATTTAATTCCTCTTCACACTACACACACGACACTATTTCAGGTGCAGATGAGAATCTGGACGTCGCGATTGCATACGAAGAACTACTCGACGAGCAGATTCAGATGAGTCTGCAGCTCAGTAAGATTCTTCAGGAGTTGGATTCCCTGAAAGTGGAGAATTAGAGACTTTCTCAGGAGAGTCAGGTTGCTACTGAGTCAGAAGGACTTGTGTTGAGACTCATGGAGGAGATAAACTCTCTGATGGCCAACTCTCAGCATCAAGAAGATCATATCTCAGTACTGACCAAAGACTTGACTCAGAAAGATATTGAACTGAGTCTACTGAAGCATGAGTTGTCAGGACTTCAGACCGAGCATGAATTGCTAAAGAAGAGTGACGATGTCTGGAGGAACCTGATGATAGAGCGTTATATGGGCGCTGAAAAGAAGCTTGAAGCTATGCTAGCAAGCAACAAGCCCAAGCATTGTAAGGAGGGACTTGGATTCAGCCATGGAGCCTCCTCATCTGCCCCCGTACGCTCAGAAAATCGGCTAGCTGATAGGTTTGTTCAAGGGGAGACCATCAATGAAGACATACTGAACCCCCTAGCCAAGAACAAACAGAAGATGAAAGCACCTCATCCCAATTATCAGCACTCTGACAAGAAGATTAGCACCAGATCACCCCAGTTCAGTCAAGGGGGAACCATCAAAGCAAAATGGGCAGATCAGTATGGACCTCCGCAGCTGACTCATCCAGCTCAGTATGGGTCATATTACTATGACCCTATAGTCAGGAGAGGATCCAAAAGTCGGAAGAAGAAGTAGAAAGCCGTACAGAAGGCAAAGGTCAGCAGTCCACCCACTTAGAAGATCAGGACTCCTAAACCTGAAAAGCCTCAGAAGTCAGCATCGACCAGTCCAGTGGTCAAATATGTTGACAAAAGTGGAAAGAAACTGTATGAGACCACCAGGGTCGTAAGACAGATTTAGGTTTCCAAAACTAACATCTAAGGACCCAAAATCAAAAATAAAGGGTACCTAAATATAATTCTGTTTTGCAGGTGCACAAGGACCCTTGGTATGTGGACAGGGGATGCTCAAGACACATGACGTACCAAAAGGACCTACTGAAGAATTATACTACTGAAGAAGGACCCCGAATCGAGTTTGGAGACAACGCAAAAGGATACACCAGAGGTTATGGAACACTCAATATTGGAACAGCAACAGTTCCAAGAGTATCATATGTTGAAGGACTTCAGCATAATCTTCTCTCTGTTAGTCAATTTTGTGATAACTCGAATAGAGTGATTTTTTACGCTGGTTTCTGTGATGTCATTGATAAATCTACAGGAAAATAGTGTTATCAGAGTCGCGTAAAAAGAATATCTATGTAGCTGACTGGAACTCAGCTGAACCTGAAGCTTGTTTGTTGGCGAAGAATGACAACAGAACGGGATGGCTCTGGCACAGAAAACTCAGCCATCTCAACTCAAGACGCTAAACAAATTAGCTAGAAACACTCTAGCAAGAGGACTGCCTAATGAAGTATTCAGCAAAGACACTCAGTGTGAAGCATGTCTGAAGGGAAAGCAAACAAGGAATCAAAATCCACCTGTTCCATCTCCTTCCACTGATGAAATCCTTCAGCTGCTACATATGGATTTGTTCGGACCAGTCTCTCCGGCGACGATCAGAGGCAAGAAGTATACATTAGTGGTCATTGGTGACTACTCGCGCTACACATGGGTCATATTTATTGCTCAGTGTCGAGAAGAACACCAAGATCATCAAGATACTTTCAGACCGAGGAACTGAGTTCCTGAATTTTATGGTGGAGGAGTTCTGCAAAGCAGAAGGTATAGAGCATGAGACGTCTGCCGCGTGCACGTCTCAACAAAATGGGGTTGCTGAGAGGAAGAATCGAACACTCAAAGAAGCAGGAAGAGCCCTGCTCGCAGACTCAGGACTCCCAACCAAATTCTGGACAGAAGCTACTGACACTGCATGTTACACTCAGAATAGATCTCTACTGATAAAGCAGCATAAGAAGACACCATATGAACTATGGAACGACAGGAAGCCTTCTTTATCTTATTTCCATATTTTTTGGTGTTTGTGCTTTATCCACAATAATGGGAAAGATCAACTGAAGACATTTGATAGAAAGTCAGATCAGGGAGTGTTCTTAGGATACTCCCGGGTCAACAAAGCTTTCAGAGTCTTTAACTATCGGACTCTTTGCATGGAGGAAAGCCCTCATGTTGTTTTTAATGAGTTTGCTACTGAAGACAGGAGCAGAAACTCTAAACCTGAATCTGAGGATATCAGTAATCAGCTACAGGATCTGAGCTTAAAAGATAAAGTTGAAAAGATCCAGCTATGTTGGGATGATGATTCAGATGAAGAAACTGAAGACAAATCTACTGAATCTCAGCCAGTAGCAGAAGTAGCTGAACAGACTGACTCTACTTAACATAGTCAATCCCACGTAACTCAGGTCGATGAAGAAACCCAAATGGTAACTGAGACCTCTACTAAGGATTATAATTCAGGGGGAACAAATGAAGTTCCTAAGCTAAATGCCCCTGAACCTGGTGACTCAGTAGACCCAACTCTCGTAACTGAATTGCTTCAATCTCAGAATAGTACAACTGAAATGCCTAACTCACCTACTATCTGTGTTGAACAAATTTTAGATGAACAGTTGAAACATCGTAGATCGTGGCTGGACGCTCACACTTCTGATTTGATTATTGGAGATCCTTCAGCAAGCGTAAAGACAAGATTCAGATTCTGTCAAGGAGAAAGCGCCTTATATTCCTGCTTCTTGTCTACTGAAGAACCTCAGTCAATTGAGGATGCACTTAAAGACGTTGACTGGATCATAGCTATGTAGGAGGAGCTGAATCAGTTCACGAGAGACGAAGTTTGGGAGCTTGTTGACAGACCCCGACATCAACATGTGATCAGAACAAAATGGGTCTTCAAGAACAAGCGAGATGTAAACAAGGTCATAGTAAGGAACAAAGCAAGGCTCGTGGCAAAAGGCTACTATCAAGCTGAAGGGATAGATTTCGACGAAACATTCGCTCCAGTTGCAAGATTGGAGGCAATCAGACTATTCATAGCCTACGCAACACATCAGAGATTCAGAGTCTATCAAATGGATGTGAAGTCTGCTTTCCTAAACGGCGTACTGAAAGAAGAAGTCTATGTGGAACAGCCTCCCGGCTTTCAGCAGGGACATCAGGTTTCTAGACTCAGAAAGGCTCTGTATGGGTTAAAACAAGCACCCACGACTTGGTATGATACCCTGTCTGAGTTTCTTCTTCAGAAAGGTTTTCAGAAGGGCACAGTAGACCGCACATTAATCCGCATACGATAGGAAAACGACATTTTACTTGTGCAGATCTACGTGACATCATCTTTGGTTCGAAGAACGTCATCATGTGTCAGTAGTTTGAGAAAATGATGAAGGACAAGTTCGAGATGTCAATGATAGGAGAGATGAACTATTTCCTTGGGTTTCAAGTCAAACAATCTGAAAAGGGAACGTTCATAAATCAAGGCAAATACACTCGAGACCTCATCAAGAGATTCGGTTGCACATCCGGCAAACCAATCAAGATCCCGATGAACACGAACATGAAAACTAATCTTGATAAAGAGGGAGTATCAGTAGACCAAATTAAATTTTGTGCTATAGTTGGTTCTTTATTATACTTAACAAGTACTCGTCCTGACTTAACTTATGTTGTAGGTGTCTGCGCTCGATTTCAGGCGAATCCGAAGCAGAGTCACATGGACTAAGCAAAGAAGATACATCTGACATGGGTTTATGGTATCCAGCTGATGATAATATTGAACTAATTGGTTATTCTGATGCTGACTATGCAGGATGTAGAATTGACCGAAAGTCAACTTGTGGAACATGTCAGTTCCTTGGCAGTAAGCTAATCTCATGGTTTTCAAAGAAATAGCACTCAGTAGCAACGTCAACTTCTGAAGCTGAATACATGGCTGCCGGAAGTTACTGCGCCCAAATCCTTTGGCTGAGACAGCAGCTACGCGACTATGACGTCATTCAGAATGAAGTGCCGATCTTCTGCGACAGTACCAGTGCCATTGCAATCACTCAGAATCCTGTACTTCATACGAGATGCAAGCACGTGGACATCAGACACCATCATTCGTGACCATGTCGAAAAGAAGGATATCAGGATAGAAAAGATCCATACTAACCATCAAAGGGCTGATATACTGACCAAGCCTCTAGCTGAAGCCAGATTCAGAGAACTTTCAGTAGAGCTAGGTCTGCTGGACCCTACTGACTCCAGTCAGTAAGTGGATTCAGGAGAGGAGCATTCAGTAAGGGGGAATGTTCACACTCAGTACTGAGTAAAATCAATACGTAGAGACTCAGCAACCATCTACACGAGGTATCAGCTGACTACGATGTTCAGCTGACAGGTTTGCGTATCTCTACTCAGTAGCCAATAGAACAGTTCTGTGCATTTATGAATCAGATTCAGCTTCGTATTCTATACCTTAGAAAATATCATTTAATATTAACGGTTAACATTTAATACACGACATTCTATGTAAAAGCATGTTGAACTCTGCAACGCATTAAATGCATGTCGTATCAAGTTACTTCTTTGGCTATATACAACTGTATTTTAACTTAGGCGGCTAATATGATCATTGCATATTTTATAAAACTTAATCCTAGCCATCCATCTCAAAAAGCGCATTCAAACTGAAACATTGATATTTAATTGTTTATCTTCCTTAAGATATATATACACGTTCAAATGTTTGGAACCGCCATTTCTACACTGCCTATCCTGCGAATCCTAGATTTTCTGAGAATATCTCCTACTCCGTTTCAAAATCTATCCTTTAAAACTGCTCAGAAAATTCTTTGGTATATTTCATTGATCATTCAGTATCGTTACGCTTATTTTTCTTATCTTTATTGGATACTGATATACACTGTGTTTGCAGATTACAAAAATGACAGGAAACGTTGTATATGCTCCGGTCGATATGCAAGAGATCCTTGAAAAGGATCGGGTCTGGTGCGAACCAGTCATGGAATTTGACTCCTGCGACCTGGACTACATGGAGGAGATCTTCTTCGCCCTTAAGGAGACAAGGCTTGAAGGTTTCCTGACGAGGAAGCCGACGTCCTTCCTCCCGCGTCAAGTAGCTGAGGTCTACCTGAATTCACACTCCATAGACGGAGACATCCGAGGCTGCTTCGTAGTTCATTCAGTAGGTGACCCCTCACGTACTGCTATTGAGGTCAAGCAGTTGCCCATCCGCAAAGCTCTCCAGAAAAGCTTCAATCTACCGAACGAAGGATTCACCACTGTTGCATACAAGGATGATCTTATGGATAAATACCTTACAGAATTTTGTGGGAAGCCGATGACCTTCAGAGCCGCATTTCCTAAGAATGCCATGCTCCCACAATACAGAGCCTTAGCCTATGTAGTGACTCAGCTTCTGACGAGTCACGCCGGCTCCTTCGATCAAGTCTCAAAGCCCAAAATCCAGCTGATAATGGCCATACATGACAGAGCGAAGATCAATTGGATGGAATTCTTCCTTAAAGAATTCATGACGCAGTCAGCCAAGTTCGACAAGTCAACCAGACGACTGAGCGTCAAAGGAAAGCTTTTATATGGTCTGAAGCTTTCAGTGATGATCGAAGACTTCTGCGGATCGGACAGCATCACCTTCACTGACAAGCAGTATTTCAACATGAAGAAGGTCCGATTCCAGAACAGGGCAGCGACCCTTCAGCAGATCGGCTTAGGGCCCGCTGATCCCAAGACCGGGACTCAGAAGACCTCCACTCCAACCAAGAAGAGGTCCCCTCCCAAATCTACTCCTAAGACGCCAACCAAGAAGCTAAAGAAAGTCAGTGAGGTCGTGCCAGAGGTAGAGCCTGAGGCAGTTGTTGCTGAGCCTCCTCTGCAACTGAGGGATGAAATTGAGTCATCAGAGAAAACACCATCAGTGGAGAAGGCAGTCTCCGCTGAGCGTGGTGAAACCGTGGACCAAGGGGTCCAAGCTGAAGATGTCCAAACTGTGGAAAGCCCCTTGGATGTTCCACCACTCAGCAGTATACCGTCTGCTGAGAAACATCCGTCTCCGATTGAAGTAGAAGATTCGGAGACAGCCTCAGAATCAGAATCGATCGGGATGGAGGCCTCAGCTCTCAAATCACGAGCCTCCCGAGAGATAGCTGAACTGATTCCGGAGATCGCCAGCCACAACGATCTGGTATTACTTGCAAGGCAAGCGAGACTCCACATGCTGATCAGATTCCAAGAGTGGCACAACCTGAAACGACTTATCATCCACCACTCCTGCGAGCAGCTTCATGAAGAGGAGCTGATAATCAGGGGGAAGATTGGCTACTCAGAGCCATCTGACCTTGGAACCCTTGAAGACCTGAGGCTCGTGATGCTAGCTATGCTGAATGATAGACAACCAGTCTCAGCATCTGCCCCCTCAGACGGGTCTGACCCCGACGGTCAGGACCCACCCCGTGATTCAGGCCCTGAGAAGCCTGATGAGGGATCTCAACTGGACAAGGATGCTCCTACATCAACTGCTGAACCGCCGCTCAGCATCCTTGGTCCAGGCGGGCCACGGCCGATACTTCGAAGCGGGCTAACCTTCTCAGCTCCTTCTAGAGTCTGCTTTCGAAGTAGCGCCCAGCTCGAAGAGCCAACGATCAAAGTCAGTGGCCAGGGCACTGAGGAGTCAAGGGACTTAGAACAGACTCCTTAACCGCGCAGTCCACAAGACGTGGATGCAGACCACCCAGGCCCACAGCGCAGAGATTCAGGGGCTAAGGACATCCATCCAGAATTCGCCCGCCCCTGACTTCTCCACCATCTTATCTGAAGCGATAGCCACCCAGAGGGCTAACTTTGAGGAACAGCTGAAGACGCTTCAGGCTGTCCAGGCTCAGTTGCTTAAAGACTATAAGGCCGCCCAGACATCACATACTGAATCCATCACCTCTATCTCTCAAGCCACAGATCTCAGACTTCAAACAATTCAGAAGGCGATCAAAGAGAGAGTGGAGAAACAGCTGAAAGAGTTCCAGTTAGCAGCCGATGCCTCCCACAAGAAATACAGGCTCAGCTCACTGAGGAGAGGAACGAGTTGCATGAGAAGCTGACTAAGCTGCACAATTCATTAGACGATCTTGCAGAAGCGTACAAAAGTCTGGAAAGAAAGGTATCAGTTTCACCCCCGACCAAATTTGCTGATGCCAAAAAGGGGGAAGGAATAAGCCAAGGAAAAGCAGCTAAGAAACTGGTACTGAAAGCTCCGAAGAGAGCAAGGTCAGTGGCAGGGGCAACTCAAACTCAGACATCATCTGCCCCCACTGGACCTACTCAGACTGGCGAGGCCCAGGGTGTCTCAGCAGCAGGAGTTGTAGTGCTTGCTGAGACCGGCCCAAGTGGCTCAGGAGACAAGGAAGTCGCGACTCAGGCAACCCAAACACCCTCTGACATTGTCAAAGAGGTTGCTGAGTACGCTGATGAGGAGTAAGAAGAGGAAAAAGCTCCTCTACCTCCTCCAGTTGCCGGGAAAGGACCCAGGAGGTTCTAAATTTTCCTACCCCTCCCTCCAAGAAGAAAGGACCCAGGAGGTATATTACTCCGGAGGAGGAAGCTCAGATAGCTGCTGACGAAAAGTTGGCAAGAGAAATAGCTGAAGCTGAAGCTGCGAACAAGCCTAAGAAGAAGCCTGCTAAAGGCAAGACAAAGGCTCCAGCTAGAGGTAAGAAGACTGGACCCAGGCTGCCTCCCAGAACACTAAAACTCACTGATGAAGCTGACAAAGAAAAGGAGAAGCAGCAGCAGCAGATTACTGGACAGTAGGGTACATCAAAGGAAAAATCTTCCACACCTGCTGACTCAGAAGAAGAATAGCCTCACAAGCCCTCCTATGTCGCCTCTAAGGAGCAAGAACAAGAAATGGAAGAAATATGGGCTCAGATGGAGAGGTACTTGTACAGAGGAGAAGAGGCTAGGAAAATTGAAGCAGTCAGAGAAAGGCTAAGATTGGCAGATCTTGAAGCACTTAGGCTGAAAGCTGAACAAGAAGCGAGTCATAGGATTCCTGAGAAAGCTGACATTCCATACAGGTACAGAAAGTTCAAGAAGCCTACAGATCTCAAGATTCATAGATGATCGAGAGTTGATGAGTGGATGCCGTGGGAAGTAACTCAGAGGTGGGAGTCGCTGAAAGCTAAATTTATCAAGCGGAATTACTTCTGGAGGTTCTGGGCTGAGAAGCACAAATCAGTAGCCTTTGCTGAATGGGTCATGAGGGCAGACGTAGAGGTGTATGCCAGACTTCAGAAGGCTGTCATAGACAAAGAGGATGTCAGAGTACCTGCTCCCAGAATCTTGCCGCCCCCACTGAGATTAGACGGGTATGTTCATTATGGAATGATTGAGAAAGAAGTGAAGAATGCTGCTGAAGCCAAGTTCTTTGATGAAGAAGACCCAGCTGACTTCGCTGAGATACTGAAGCTGAGGAAGGTCACTTACCGGATGTATGGACTGCCTCTTCCTAAAACCCAATCAAAGGACTTCAAAGATAGGATTAAGCGGTTCAGATGACTATCTTGCTTCTGTATTTCTTTGTATCTTTCTTAGTATAACAGATGATGTAACTGTACTGAATCTCTTCAATATCTATAAAAACATCTCTGTTATTGGCTCTGACAATTCCTTATTGTCTAAATAGCTTTGTTTGTTTATGCTTAACACTCAGAATCACTGAAGTGATTACTGGCTCACACACTCACTATTATTATATATTGTCAGTTTTTTGCTTAGCTAGATTCTGATAGACTACTTAATATTTGGGGGAAAATGTTGTTAGATAGGGGGAAAATGCTGATTAGATTCTGTATAGGTTCTGTCATTTCTGCCCTGATTCCCTCAGTAGTCTAGGACTTGAAGAACAACTCCACTGATCCTACTTGTAATATTTGTAAGGATATCTATTTCTGACAAGTCATAGTGTTAGTCTTTCAGGTGTTAGGTTTTGGCATCATCAAATAGGGGGAAAATATTGGGTGATGATTCAGTCCCCAGCAACAGCGCGAAATATTGGGAAATGATTCAGTCTTCTCAATTGAGAACTAACTCAGTAGCCTTGTGCTCTGACTACTTACTGAAGATTTGAAGATCCCAAAACCCTAAATTGATTGATGAACCATTGATTTGTAACCTTGTTTTGTTCTGTCTCTGAGGTTTCAGATTCAGTAGACACTCTGCATCTGGTTCAGGCGCTCAGTTGATTACCTGCCTTAGCACTAGAAGTAGAAGACTCAGTAATACGGGACTCAGCAGGAGCAGTGTACTGAAAGGAGTCAGTGGAACTGAACTCAGCAGGAGTAGTTCACTGAACTCAGAGCTGATCTTCAGTAGAGCCGACTCAGCAGGAGCATGCTATCGAATCGGAGATCGACTCAAGAACACCGGACGGTCTTCCGACCGTCGGATTCTCGTAAAAGTCAAATCAGCAGAATCAATACGAGGAAGAGAGAAGTCAGCTTCAGAGCTCCTTGAAGTCTATTCTGTCTCAACCACTTTCCTAAACCTCGACCAATGACAAGCAGCCACCTGTCCTATATCTATTAAAGCTGCAAGTCAACAACTTTCCAGAAATGGAGGGAAAGGACACGGCTACCATACTTCGAAAGAGTCGTTAGCTACACAAAAGAGAGAGACAAAGGATCGTCGTCTCCAACGGATCTATCCTAATCTCTGCTCTATAAATAGAGGGATAAAATCAAATTGAAGCTCACCTAGAAAACCAAGAACACACAGAGCATTCAGAGAGCAAATCATCAACGACCTAAGTCTTCCGCAAGTAATTCGAAGAAACAATCTCCGACGAAAGACTACATTTCTGCTCATAGGGAACCAAGCTGAATTAGAATCATACAGCCTCTAGTATCCAAGCGACTGAACACGAACCCAAAGCTTGTACTTAGCCGTTCGTCGCTCTAGAAGCCAATTTCTTGTTCCCTATCCCTCTAACCTAAGCTCAACCGTTTATATCTATAGCTTAGACGAAGGAGTTCACTTCCGAACTGATCCTTATTGTAAAGGACTCCTTCACTGTTGGAGAGTTTTTTAAACACTTAGTTTGATACCCTGTAAACTGAGACTTGCTCAGTATAAATCTCAAGACCAGTGTTTGTCCAGTGCACAAACCGACTGAGACTATCTCAGTGTAATACATATCCTCCTGATCTTTCGGGACAGTGGACGTAGGATTGTTGGATCCGAACCACTTTAAAAATCACTGTGTTCTGTGTTCTTCATTTTACTGTTGTATTGATTTACTGTGCATACTGAAAATATCTTTTAAGTCATTCAACTGAGTTTCATCAAACTTAATCGGCTGCACTAATCTACTGAAACAATTTTGATAAAAACGTTTTCCTAACTCAACTGAATTTGGGCCTACACATTTCCGCACTACTGAACTCTATCTGATCGGTACTGAATTCTGACTCTAGTCAGCTAGCAGGCCTCAGTAGAGTCAGTCACTCTGCCACGCGATTTAGAACAGCTTATCTGGTCTGCTGAACTTGTTCAGTACGACACTCTCCTGAAAAGGATTGTTCGCATTTTAAGTTGAGAAATTGGTTTTCAGGTGTATTCACGCTCCCCCCCCCCCTCTACACCTGAACGTGCTCTCGGGACCAACACACTTGGTCCATGACCCGTCGAGAGTCCACGATTTTGTAGTCCTAGAATTTGGCCACTACATCTGAGGTGGTTCACCGCCTCAAAAGGGATGTTTGGGTGCAAGGCCAAAGACATAGCAGAAAAGTTTAATATCGAGTTAGTAGCATTATCACGGTTCATGGAAATTTGAACATCAGTGGCGGCAGACATCACGGAAAGAGTTGCATTGACAACCATGGAATAAGGCATTCCAAAAGGCGGTACATTCGTGGAGGATGAGATCGGGACAAAGACCGGCAGAGGAGGAACAGCTTGCTGGGGCAGATAATAGCATCGAAGGCGGTGCCGGTGGTGGCAGCGGCGGTAGCAGCTACGACATTGGTGGCGGCGGTGGTGGAAGCGATTGAGGAAGACATGTCAATTTATCATTTTTTGGTAATGCTCTAAACAACAGTTAATTAAGGTAAATGATATTTCTTCTTGCGATTGTAGAATATAAGCTGCTATTATAATTACAAAGGAGAGTCGGAAAACAAAAAAGAAAACAAAGAAGAGATGATCAAACATCGAGTCGAGGATGCCTCTCTCTACAATACGAAATATGCACCAAATAATACTCTCGGCTCTGGCGTATTGTCCCCAAAGATGAAACGACGACCTCTTGAAGGATAGCAGCACAACATAACTTCAAGCTTTGGCAAATAGGACTTCCGATGAGGACAGAAAACTACTGGACAACTTAGACAACTAGGATGCCTTGTGATGCATAGAGAAGAATGAGGCTTCTTCCGCCCAAGTCAATGGTTGTAGGACATTAACTCTCCTACGCAACTAGGAGGCTATGTGATGCAGAGAGAAGAATGAATCTTCTTCCGCCCAAGTGAAGGGTTGTTGGACATTAACTCTGCCCTATTCAAGACAGGATGCGGGCAGGACCCGGACCCGGAGCTGGTCACGGGATCGGTGCCGAAAAGGCTCGCCCGCGTTAGCATGTTTGGACTTAAGCCACCACAAAATCACTTTGTTATCTCCTACTAAATGATATAGACTTAAATATCACATTAAACATTGTCAAATAATTAATGTCAGACATTGATTATTTAATTAAGTGGTCAACACTCCAAAATCCACATTGGGAAAGTTTCACAATTATTTAAACTTTTGCGACAAAATTCGAGCCATTATTTTTCACTTATCGAAAATTAAAATTAAGAAATAAAATATATTACGAGCATCTATTCAGAACTTAGTTCATATTATATAATTTATTTTCAAGGATAGTTACATTTCGAAGCTTAATTTCTCGATAAAAGTTGACTGCCAGAAGCAAGTCCACTCAACACGAAATGCTGATTTTATTTTCCTTTATTTACACGATTTTCCAACATTAATATGTATTTCGATATCATTTACAAAAATAAACAAGCAAAGCACATGTTTAACCTGCACCTATTTTATATGGATTTCAGATTATATACGCTTAATGAGTCAAGACAGTTTGATAGCCATAGCCCGCAACTATTTTATACGGATTTGAGATTATATATTCTTAATAATGAGTCGGACAGTTTGATAGCCATAGCAAACTCATGTGGTCCAGCACTTGATGTACTCCAAAATATCTTCTTGATTTAAGTGGTGATCTCTTAGTTACTGCCCATATATGATATGAAAAAGCTCAAAACTCGACCAAGTGACATGGTAACAAATTGCATTAACACAATGCAAGGGGCTCTCCAAAATTCATTCCCTACTTTGTGGATGCTTCAATACAATCATAATCTATATTTGAAACCCATTCTACAAGACCTATCTGATGCGATTACCCACAACATACGTTAGCAAGTGCTAGAAACGATTAGGGTCCGCTTAAACCCCACGAGCCAAGACGGTCCCTGGCCCACAATGGAGCATCACCACAGAAACCACCAGAAGGCATCGTTGGATCTTACTACATTTCTGAGCTAACACGTACTCCTTATCCAATCTTTCTCAGCCACCCCGGTCCCACCACACTCATCCACATCTCGGATCACGATCGTCACTGCTCCCACGATCTGACGGCTACGACTTCACGTCCCCCGCACGCGCCGCCATGGGATCGTAACTCCTTTTCCCATCTTCGTTTCTTTTGAACCGCTTCAGTCCAATCGATACACCGAATATTCTAGGGCACATCTCCTCTACCTCCTCCTCCGCCATTTCCTGAGATTCCGGCATAAAAATCATTTCTCTCCCCTCCGGGGACGCCGCTTCGCCTGGGTTAGTAGCGTAGCTCGACATTAGGTTGAATACGTTGCTGCATAGGCTCCTCAATCGATTTAATTCCTGGCTCATCTGCGAATTCTCTCTCCTCAATCTATCGTTTTCTTCCAAAATTTCCGGCGTTGATCTACATGCTCGCAGCGGCGGCGGAGTGGCTGTGGCTGGGGATGAGTTGGATGAGAGGACTTGCTCGTCACCGGAGTTTGAAGGAGAGATCTGAATCGCCACGGCCGCCGGCACTGCCATCGTGATCAGTCGCGTATATGCTATTGAAGATGTGGTCGCGGCAGCGGCGGCACTGTTGCCGGCGGATATTTTGCGGCGTTGGATTTCTTTGAGCAAAGCCTTTTCGCCTCTCTTAAAATAATCGTTCCCGAACTCCCACCGATCTGGAACAACTTTTCGAAATCCCTGCAAAATCAACGGCGGTTTTCAATTATCAAAAAAGAGGTTTCGCTGTTACTCAAAAATAAAACTTGAATTATTAAAACAAACGACTTACGTAAGTATTGAGCTGGCGAACAAAACTGGAGAAATTGTTGTGTTTGAAGTATTTAGGCAATAAATCTCTCGCAAACTCCGCTGGGCGCCAGACGATAAATGTTGTTCCATCTTCATTCCACGAGATCAAATCGTCAATACTCGGATCCTCAACAAGCTGATACGTTTTCGTCAAGAACGGCGTTGGAACCGACCTCTGCGACTCTCCTCCGCCGCTCCCCCCGCTGCCGCCGCACGGATCGTACCCACTCATATCAACATAACACGCGATTATATATAAATATATTCAAACCCTAAAATAGAAAACCAACACGACCTGTTAATCCAGAAATGCTTACATATTTAGAACCAAGATTCGAATAATTCATTAATTGAAATTCTAATAAACAAGAAAAATACTATGAACACAAAATTTAACATACATATAATAAACAACCGAAAATACAGCAAATGTGCGTCAACGAGATAACGCAAAATTTTCCAGAATTCAGTTTAGGTCGCGGTAAATGAATAAATCGGGCGGTATCAAGAAAATTACAGAAGATTCAACAACAATTATCACAAAAGTAACAAATCTACCAAAACAAATTTTCCAAACAAATTTTCCTATTACCAGGTACCAAAAAGAAACCAACAAAATCTCCGATTCCAATGCGAGAATCTGCTTCAATCTCTGATTAATATCAACTTTTTCAGAACAACAGCAGCTGACGAAATCTGGAGAACACGCAGAACTACACGTACTGGAGGTGCGAGGGCGGTGGAGTTCTTTTCTAGAAAGTTCCCAAAGGAGAGAAGGTTGTGGAAAATATTAAAATAAGACAAAGAGCTAAATAGAATTTCTATTTAAATTAAGAGAGTATTTGCCGGGCTTTCGACAAGAGAAACGGGTCGCTAATTATTCGGGCCCGTTCGAGATATAAAAATATCTTCTTTTCCAGAAGTTTCTGGCTTCTCATTGTGGAGAGACGATTGTGTGCGGTAGGGCCTTTGGAAGGATCGGCAGCTTCGCCTTTACTAGGGTTGTACGCTGCAACGGGAGGGTTGACTTAGAATCTGGAATCTCGACGTACAACGTTTGGTAGCTTGGGAGCATAGGAAGGCGCTGGAGATTACGATTTTTTTGTGTGGGTGGTCGGACGTTCGAAGGAATGTATGTGCGGTTTTGGCGTTTTATAGGTACGTGTCCTAGCGACTGTGGGAGTTTATTCTGAGTTTACGAATAAGGATGATGATGTAATAATAGTTTCATTATCTGTCCAAATATAAGAGGTTAAAATATAATTTAGTAGCATCGTATTCTTTTTTCCTCTAAGAGCAAAGTTATTTTAAATAAAACATTTTATCTTTGAGTATTTTTGTATTATGTTTTTAAGACGTGTTTGTAAATGCATGTTATTTTTTTTAACTTGAAAATAATTATTTTGAAATAAAAGTTGGGAATTTTTGGTATATATAACAAAAAAACAGATAGATTTGATAATTTCGAAATTAAAGCACTTTAAATATAAAAAAAATCTCAATATATGATTAAAAAACTGCTTACTTAAGTAATTTGGTTACTTAAGTTTAGAGAAGCTGCCGCAGTATGTAGATTTTTAGATTGAAAAATTATTTATGCTATCAATAAGTAGATAAGTGCTTAAAATAAACATTTGCAAACACCCTTAGAATATAAGGTAAGGTCATTAAATAATTTTATCTAATTCTTGATTCTAAATACAAATTGCATGCCTCTTATGAAATCTATTCATCTATAATAAACAAAAAATATATATATATATAAACCTAATTAATGTAATTAATGTAATTAAGTAATTTGCGAATTATTATGCAGCAACAAAATATGATAAGGAATATATATATATATATATATATATATATATATATATATATATATATATATATTTCGCCTTTCCGATGCCTGTAAGCAGGTGCAGTCTAACCGAATTGGCATGTCTTATTACTATTTGTTTAATTTAGGTGAAATAGCTGAGGAGGCATTTAGCGATGTTTCAGCAGGGGCTTATGTTGCTCTTGATTAAATGTTCGTGTAATTTTTCTATGCACAAGGATTTATTTTTTGATATTTTTGAGTTTCATGTTGCAGTTACAGGAGATTCCTGGACTAGTTGAAAGGATGGCCTCGTTAATGTGTGTTGACGTTGATATGGATGAGGAGCCAGGTGATGAAGATGATGCTAAACTAAGTGCTTCAGAAATAGTTGAGAGAGAGTTTTCTAAAGTTAAAGAAGAAGGCGCGCATTCTTTGAGGTGGTTGGAGCTCGAAGATCTTGAAATTGACGATGCTATGCTGGTTTCTCTTGATTTGCCGAATAAATTCCCTGTAAGTCTGCTCTTTGGCTAAGCCTAACTGGCATCAGACATGTTGACCTCTTAAAGGTGGACTGTGGTGTGAGATTTTTTTGCTCAAGTCTAAGCAATTTACTAAAAGTAGTTTGGCATATGGGGGATGGACGATAATTGTAAGGAGTGACATTTAACAAAGACATTACCAGTCCCGTTCTTCCCAAAACTGTCAAATTGTCACTTTTTTTTGGGTGCATTCTTCAGATTTTGGCGTGTGTTTATCACAAGGGTATGTTCTTCAACTAATTGGCGTAAATTGCGCTTAAACCGAACTGTGGAGGGATGCCTTTTGTTATTCTGTCATGATGTCATCTTTTACTCTTGATTAATGTTTTTAACCTTCCTGTTAACTCTACTTTTATATATATATATATATATATATATATATATATATAGGGGGGCTTATACTAAGAACACCCCCTTTAGTGGAGAACTAAGAACACTTACTAACCATTGATCTTGGAAAATGGATGGGTAAGATTGAATGAAAAATATTACATTTTCGCATTATTTTTTTGTTAGAAAATAGGCAAAAGGTTATACTAGTAAATTTGCACCCCTATTCTCATTCAAAAATTTGGGAATTTCCTTCCCCCCCATTTCGAGAACCCAAGCCCTTTTCTCTCTCAAAATCGCACCCCCTCACAGATTCTCACAAAAAAATCGCACCCCCTCATCGATTCTCACTGAAACGACGCGAATCTTGTGTTATGGTAAGAGAGGCGAAATGGTAATCGACGCGAATCGATTGTGTTGTTATATATATTGGGGAGGCGGATTATATTGTGCTTAATTGACGCGAAGTGATCGACGAGGAATAGCTATTCGAAGCAGGAAATTTCCCCCATAAGGTATTTTGATAAATTTGCTCTTACAATACCGTTTTCGAATGAACATAGGGTTTAGTAGGTCATTTTGGAAAATAGGGTTTGGGATTAGTGGGTAATTTCAAAATAATTGTAATCAATTGAATGTGTGCCTGCAAAACTATGGTTTTGAATTTGGAGGTTTGGAATTTGGAGGTTTCGAATTTGGAGAATTCGAATTTGGAGGTTTCGAATTTGGAGGATTCGAATTTGTATGGGTACTAAGGGGGATTCGAATTGAATGTGTGCCTGCAAAATAATTGTAATCATCTGCACATTAGATATATATCATATGCACACAAAATTTTGAAAATCCTGCACAATCTGCACATCATATTACATACTTTGTTGCACGTATTTTATATTTCTTCTGCATGTTACTTGTAATTCAAATGCACAATAAGGGGGATTAAAAAAAGGCTGTAATTTGGATGCAGTGTAGCACATTGCATGTATTTCTTATGCACATGAGGCGTATTGCATATGCACATTTATTAATAATTTTATGCACATATTTTATACGTATGACACCGAAGAGAAAGACAAAGATGTTCGGGAAGTGGTTCTAAGGGTGAAGTGAGTTCAAAAAACATAAAACGCGGAAAGATAGATTTAAAAGGGGGGAAAATGGATAGGAAATTGAAGGGCAAGTTACATAGTACACCACAGGAAGTAGAACAATCTACAGGTATAGTTGAAGAGTACCCTTATTTACTGTGTCGTGCAAGCCCCATTTGTCTTTACAGAGCTATTGCAAGAATGAACACAAAGCAGATACATGCTGTGAAAGAATTAGGTTTTGGTTTCCTGTTGAGATTAAACATTACTGAAGTTCCATTGAAGATGGCACATTGGTTGGTAAGGATGTTTGATGCAAGAAATGTGTAATAAAATTATTAGACGGTGGACAACTTTATATAGTTGATGAGGATGTGCGTAAGGTGTTTGGTTTCCCCATGGGTCGAAGGAGTATAGTTTCATTACCGAGATCAGAAGGTAAAGATTTATTGGATGAGTGGAGAGGATTCTTTATTAATTACAAGAAGATTTTACCAGCAACATTGATGGAGGTGATGTTGGAACAAAGTGAAGGGGGTAGTTGGTTTAAGAGGCACTTCCTAGCATTGGTAGAACCTTGCCTTATTCAGAATGCACAAAATGGATATGTGTATCCATCAATAATGGGTTGTTTGAAAGATTTAAATGATGTTAGAGAATGGAACTGGTGTGAATATGTTATGACATGCCTAGTTAGAACAAGGCAAAAATGGGAAGCACAGAAGCCGTTCGGGGGACCAGCATTGTTTCTAACGGTAAGTATTTTGGTACAGCTTTACTTTCAATATGTAATGTATTATCTAATATATGTTGATAAGTATGTTTTCTTTGCAGCTGGTCTATATTGATAGGTTAAAGGTGTTTAATGAGTCACATCCAAGAGGCTTCCCAGTAATGCTTAATTGGGATGATGAATCATTGAAGAAGAGGCAGAAAAAGGAAATAAAGGGAGGAGGCTTTGGTGGTGGGTACATATTAGATCCAATTGAAGTAAAAGAGGAAAATAGCACTGAAGATAATAACATGAAAATGGGGAAGCTGATAGCAAAAGCAAACTTGGTTGCAAAACACATGATTGATTTTATTGAGGAAATTCAGAACACGACGTTGTTGACGATATTACCCCCCCGGATTTTTGAGGGCAATCAAAGCAACAAGCAGACTTATTGGTTGTGATGTTGAAAGTGATGAAAGTTCAGAAGAAAGGGTTGAATATGTGAATGATTTTGAAGATGAAAGGTTGTGGGGAAACGAATCATTTATTAATGATATCGTAACAATAGAGGAAGCATGTATCAAGAGAGATGAATTAGTGAAGAGCATGTTGGATATGCCGTCGTTTAGCCTTGGCCTATCACAAATGAGTCAGCCAAAAAAGAAGAATAAAGAGGTACTTTATTTTACAAACTTGAGCGAATTTCATATTTTATTGATGTTATACTTTATGGATATTTGCCCTATGTATTTTATCTAGGTTGGGAATTCAGGGAATACAAAATGTGGTGAAGAAGGAAATCATCAACATAATGCAGAGAAAGATACCGAGGTAAATATTAGAAAGATTAGGAAATTTAATTTTTAAAAGATGAACATGCTATTTTAACCTCAATCTTTTGTTAGGGCAACTCGGAGTGGACAAATGACACTGAGGATGAGCTTTATAATGATTTAATTGACAATTTCGAGGTATGCATGTTATGTTCTATGCTTCATTTAATATGCACAACTAGAAGTTGTTATATGCACATTAATGTTCTTTTTTACGCAAATGTAGTCTGGGACAAATGAAGCTGAAAACTTGGTGGTTGAGAATGAAGGTGGTGTGGGGACAGAAAACGAGGTGGTGGAGAATCTAGGTTCCCAGGGTGATGTTAATGAAGAGAATATAGTAAGTACTTTATTATGCACACTGATGATTTTTTGTTCTGGAATAACTTATTCTGTTACATGCACATTTAATAGTCTTTATATGCATATTGATGTAAATTTGTACGCACATCCTGTAGCCTTGTGCAAATGAAGTAGATGGTGTGGATCAAGTGGAGGGGGGTGTTTGTACAGAAGAGTTGGTGGTTCAGGATGTTGCTGAAGAAGGTGATATTAATGAAGACATCACAGTAAGTACTAGAAAGAAGGCGTACTCATTCGTTCTTGCACATTTATGGAAGTTTATCTGCATATTTAATGAAGTTTATCTGCACATACATTTTTTTTTACGCACATTTTTGTAGATTAATGCAAATGAGGAGGATTCCCGTTGAAAGGGGTGTGGCCGCAAATGACAAGGAGGTAGCGAATGAAGAAAATACTATTGAGGACATCCCAGTAAGTACATAGAATATTTGACATAAAAGTGTAATTACAATTATAACATCTACAATGAGTCTTTGTTTTACAGGAAACTTCTCGAGCTGGGGCCCGTAGAAATCAACGAACAAACAAAAAGAAGACAACATCTCTCTTGTCACCATATGTGAAAAGGACCGTGGACTTGACAAAACGGTTGATAAGATGTGAGAAGGTTGTAGGGATGTATCATTTCTACAAAAAGGGCACACCGTAAGTAACATTTTCCTGATACACCACATATTATATTGTTTCCTATTTGTGCAGGAATCAAATTGTATTCTATGATGGTGTTGAAGTGGAGGTTAGTAAAGACACCTTCCTAAGTTTAAAACCAGGAAGACATGTAAGGCCAAAAGTGGTGGATCTATAGTCTCGATGGTTGAATGGGAAGGAATGTCTGAAATCAACTTCCACACAGATGCGTTTCTTTGCAAGCACAAACATCACGGTTTGTTATTTATGCACATTTTCCATACAGTTTATGCACATTATTCAAAAAATTCATGCACACAAACTGTATTTTAATAATGAAATAATTAATATGTAGAGTTTAGCAATGCAAAACAAGCCCATCAAATTTGCAGAACAGTTGCTAGGTGAGATAATTTGTTATCAAGAAGCAGGAATGGAGTGTCTGGATCAGGTAAACATACAATTTAGTAGCATAACTAGATACAAGTAACTATATTCACTACAACGTTTATTTTGGTGTTGGTAGTTTGTGTTCCCCTTTATGCTTGGAGACCGGTACTACATGATGATGGTGGAAATGCATAGGGCCACAATCCATGTCATAGATAGCTTAAATGATGAAGAATCCAGATGTTCAGAAGATAAATACTGGAATTCAGCATCTAAACTGGTAAATTATTACTCTAATGTCTCTTGCTTTCATCGAAGTTTAGAATCTGTTCCTAACATGCTCTAAAAATGTGTGTCAGCAAAAAATGTTAGCCGATTTTCTGGATACTCATGAGTTAGAAGAAAAGACAGCAAATGTGAGGGCCTCAAAGCTTCGGGTCATGCATGTTAAATGGGGGCAACATAAAAACGTGATGGATAGCGCAATATTCACAATGCGACATACGGAAACATTCCTGGGAGAAGACAACGGGTCATGGAAATGTGGATTGACTACAAAATCAAATAAGCGACTAAGTGTACTAAGGGTAAGATACCTCACAAGACTTATCGATGGAATGTGAACCAAATGAATGAAGAAACATTAGAAAAGGCCGAGGAATACTATCGAAGACTCGTCCTTGGGAAGAATTTGAATGTGGAAAAGACTTTGTTAGATTAACTTGTATTGATGGATTTGGATGTCTATTAAGATTTGGATTTGGATGTCTAGTTTTTTCTGCACATATTAAGATTGTACTCGAAAATCTTCTGTACAAATATGTAATGGTTATTAATTAATGTGCATATAATTATCACAAAATGTGCATATAATAAACACTACATGTGCATATGAATAAAGTAGAATATGAAGCTTTATTGTATGCACATTTAGTAATATGTTTATGCACATTTGCTTTGAAATGTATGCATATTTAATTGAGTTTCGAACATATTAATGTTTACTATGATGCACACATGTCTTCTGCAAATAATAACAGTGAAATTCAAAATCTAACATTAACTTAATAAATTCATCCAGTTAATCGTTTCACCCCATACAATAAATCCATACAAATTAGGGAATAAAAGATATGCGTTCAGTCATCTTCAAAGTCTAGTTGATCGCAATTACGAGCATCATGGTTGGTCAATTGCTTGCATTTGCTGCATAGTTTTTTCTGCACATATTAAGATTGTACTCGAAAATCTTCTGTACAAATATGTAATGGTTATTAATTAATGTGCATATAATTATCACAAAATGTGCATACATTAAACACTACATGTGCATATGAATAAAGTAGAATATGAAGCTTTATTGTATGCACATTTAGTTATATGTTTATGCACATTTGCTTTGAAATGTATGCATATTTAATTGAGTTTCGAGCATATTAATGTTTACTATGATGCACACATGTCTTCTGCAAATAATAACAGTGAAATTCAAAATCTAACATTAACTTAATAAATTCATCCAGTTAATCGTTTCACCCCATACAATAAATCCATACAAATTAGGGAATAAAAGATATGCGTTCAGTCATCTTCAAAGTCTAGTTGATCGCAATTACGAGCATCATGGTTGGTCAATTGCTTGCATTTGCTGCATCTCCTTTTGGGTTTATTAGCTTTACGAACAGCTGCTTCCTTTCTACTCTGTATTCGACTTCCACTACCTTTGTTCTTAACTGGGCTAGGTGATAAAACGGACACAGAATCCGGAACATAACATCGATAGAAGTCTTCAGCTATTTTATTCTTGCTGCTACCATCGCTGCAAAAAAAAAGATATACATCAGTATGATATCTACACTTTTAATTCGCCCATGTAGAAAACATAATTTCATAATACACACTTACTTATTTATCTTCGAACCTAAGGTAAGATTCGAATATTTTTCAGTTAGAAGCTTCAAATCAACCAACAAGTCAGCTCGCAAATCATCCCTAGAATCAACCAATCCAATACATCTATAACTCTCTTATAGAAGTTCCCTATTATCCTTTAGAGTTGATCCATCACCAAAGCTCGCGTAATGGTCCTCAATAAAAACAGTCTTGGACCAACGAGATAGAAGATATTTTTTCGGAATACGATCTAACCTCTTATTCTTAAGAACAAAGAATATATGCCTACACAAAATACCCTTTCTGGAAAATAAATTGCATCCGCATACAATGCTATTGTCCTTGCTATCAAAAACAAGAGTGAAGGTACCATCTCCGGAATCATCTACCTCATATACGGTAGTGTTAGCAATTTCAGTCATCTCCAACATACAACATGAATGTATTGCTGCAACAATTTCTTCTTGCACTTCTTTGAATTTGGCAAATGTATAGAATGAGGCAGCGTGCTTCTCAATTGCGAGGTTTGACAATAAATTTGGAGAACTTTTGATATCATTGCAGCTCTCCAATTTATGTACTTGTCTTTGACCATCAATTGCACTCCCAAAATGCATGAAAAACTCAATCAGATTAGCATGACGGTTAAGAAATCTTTGGTAAAAATTATTCTCGGATTCTGACATAGATGTAGTCTTGAATAAACCACTCATCGGCACATTTCTGAAATAAGCCGGAATCCACCTTTCCCTGATATCAAACATGGTATCAAACCATTTGTGCCCTACCAACTCATATTCAATCATCAAATCATTCCACCGCCGATCAAATTCAGTCGGTTCGATTAATTCTGACCAAACCAATGCATTGAATTTATACCTAAAACCCTCATCAGATCTTAAAGAAACTGATATCTTATCAGCAACTTTACACATGATGTGCCACATACAAAATCTATGTCGTGTGTTTGGTAATATAGATCCAACCACCTTTATCAAAGCCGGATCTTGGTCGGTTATCAACATCTTCGGGTGAACATTATCCATGGCATTGACAAAGCTTTGCAGAAGCCAACTGTAAGAATACTCATCCTCCCCAGACAACAAACCGGCACCGAAAGTAACACACTTACCATGGTTATCCTTACCCGTAAAAGGTGCAAAAATGAGGTTATACCTGGTTATGCACATTTAACGTAGAAATTATGCACATCGTCACAATATAGTATGCACATTTTACTATAGTTGTACTGACTAAGCCAAAAACAGCAAGATGAGTATGCAGAATCACTACGATGATTATGCACATTACATGTAATTCCCTGACCCTCCCGATTGCATAGAACATACATGTGCTTGATAATGAGGTCGGTAACACGAACGGTACTCAAACGGACATCAAAACCACAAATCCCAGCGTATACTCTATAAAAACGAACACCATCCTCCAAATTCAAAAACTTTTGCCCCACAAACGGTGTTAACTCTACAGGACAAACGGGGCTATACAACATGGAATTGTTTTCGAAAATACAATCGTCAAACCTTGTTTCGACCTCAATATCGGCATCTTACAAAGAAAGGAAACCCAAATCAAATTATGCATCGAATAATACAAATTAGACAGCGATATCATTAAATTATTATTCAGAAACAGTAAATCGAATAAAAACACAAATATAACAACAAAATCAATAAACCCTAAAAAAACATTATCAAAATTAAGGGATAATGAAGGGATCTAATGATTTTCCAACATCAAAAATAAAGAATCCCCACTATCATAATACAGGAATTCAAGAAATAAGAAGGCTAACCATCGATTACTACACTTACCCATGATTATTGGCACAGATCGAGCACTTGTCGAATTGCACAAATTTCTTCTTCAATTGAGAGGCGGGTGGATTTCACGATTCGTGATGAGCGGTAATCGAGCACTTATCGAATTCTATATTTCACGAATCATTGTTTATCGTTCATGAATCAAGCTTAGTCGATTACCTCTATCTCTCTCTCTCGGTTGAGATTTTGTTGGGAGAAAAGAGAGAAGGAAAAACATAAGATTGCAAATTACCTTGCTACCCTTAATGAAATGGTTTTAAGTTAAAAAAACTATTTTTCCCTCCTTCAATCCGAGCCGCACATCACGAAAATAGATGGATGGATCTTGTTCTCCTTTCTCTCAATAAGGGGGTGTTCTCAATCTATCCCCCCTATATATATATATATATATAACTTTTTAAATTGACCTATGTATTCTCAAGAAGAAGAAAAAGAAAGGACATTCATAACTCACATCCCAGCATCTATGGCTGAATTATCATATTATATTAATTTTAAGATTTAAAATATATGTGTAACAATTAAGATGACTTTTGCTCTTGGAAGTTGGAACTGTCCAGTTGGGTGTGGTATAAACGTGTAATTAACACACAAGTTCAACGTAATGCCTACTTGTTTCACTAATAAAGCAACAAAATTATTTTTCCGGTATATATAGCTTTTACAAAACTAGTTAAAAGGCTAAATACGACGTCCAATGTAAAATTTGTTGGTCCTGAGACGTGGTTCAGGTGTAGAGGGGGGGATGAATACACTTGAATACAAATTCTTTTCTCAAACGCGAAAGTCAGCTCTAGCTGAGTTTGCTACTGAACTGAGTCATATAGCCAGATATGCTTTCAAGATCGCGTGGGCAAAGATTTCTTCTACTGAGTTCAACTCTACTGACTTGAGTCAGTCGAACAATCGTTCAGTATCAGAGTTGTGTGCGGAAGTATAGGCCCTATTAAACGTCTCAGTTGGAAAACTGGTTTTATGCTGAGTTTGATGAAATACAGTTTTAATGCAGTATGATCAGTTAAGAAACAGCAGTAAATCAACACAATAGATTTTTAAAGTGGTTCAGACACACTGGATCCTACGTCCACTGTCCTGACCAAAGTAGGATACTTGTAATATTTATACTTAGCAAGTCTCAGTGATCTGTTCTCAAGACAGATACAAACTTGATGCTTATACTGAGCAAGTTCTCAGTGATCTGTTCGCAGGACAGATTCTCTACTTATAGTCGGAGTGACTTTACAAGGGTTTCAAACTTAAAGAGTTTGAGACTTCTCCAACTATGAGGATGTTCTTACAATAAGAACGATTTCACAAGAATGTGAACTTCCTCGGGGTTTCTAAGCTATGAGTATTACAATTAGGCTCGCATAGATAAAAGAAGGGGAACAATGACAACTCTAAGTTATGAACTAAAAGGGTCATCTATGAATGCTAGTTCTTCACTTGATTCTTCGATGAGAGTGATAAGAGTTTTTGTGCGTTGATAGCATTGGTTCTCGGTGTTGTCTCTGCATGAAGACTCTCCTCTTATATAGTCGTCGATTGTGAATAGATCCGTTGGAGAGGGGTCTAGCCACGTATCAAAACGACAAGGAAAACGGCTCCTCAAATTTAAACGTTGATGAGTAGGTGCACTAAGAGATATGCCTCTTTTTCAGTCTATGAGCAGCTTTTGTCAGAAAAGATAAAAGCGTTGTTGGCTCCTTATTGGTCGAGGTAGATTGGTAGGTGAGAGTTGTCAAACATCAGAGTTGACTTCCTCTGAATCCTCGGACCTTCAACTGAAGTGACTTCCTACTGACGTTCTTCTGAGTATTATTGCATAGGCATAAATTCCTGTGCAGATTCAGTTGGTGGTCGGCTGACCAACTAACTTCTTCAATCCTGAGTCCATCAGCTGAGTGCGAGGTCTTCTACTGAACTCTGCAGTTACTGAACTCTAGCCTACTAAGTTCCTAACATGCTGAACTCAAATAAAGCTATTACAAGAACGAAGGTTCATTATTCAGCTAGGGGTTTTGGGATCTTCAAATCTATAAATATTGTCTACTGAATCTTTATCCCAACAATATCCCCCTATTTGATGATGCCAAAACCTTTTACATCTTCTATCAAAGAAACATGTTAAGGTTAAGAGCAACTCCTACTGAGTAACGATCTATTACAAGGAACGCTCCAGCCAACATATCAAAGCTGACTAAATGATGAAAAGAAGAAATCAGAGCAATCACAAGTAAGAAGATATCAGAGCTGTCTTATGTTATCAAGCAGTGTATCAGGCCCACATCAAATTAACACAGTTAGAATGCATAATGTGTCAGAACTTACAGACCTTAATACTATTGACATAGTTATAGCATACTGAAGATATAAGAGATTCTACTGAAAGGTCTCAGAGCTAAAAGGCAAGTTAACACATTCAAGAGATATCAGGGCCGATACAAAAAATTAGTCAGAGCTCAGAATAGATCATACTTCTTAGTAGCTAAATCATCTAAGTAAATTCAGTTTCTAAAAATATCTGAATAACAAATATCCCTATAAAGCAAGTTCCCCCTAAGAAACAATTTTCCCCTATATTCATGTATAAGAGCTCTTCCCCCTAAGTACTAGCAATGCACCAGAGAAGATCAGAGCAAAAACAAATAATCAGTAGGGAAAAGTTCTAAAGCAGATAAGCATATAAGTCACATAGGGTCAGATAGTGTGAAAGTGTGATATCTGATCACTGAAGTGATCAGTTGTGATGAAAAAAATAGTCGTAAAGACAATGAGTAGTTATCAAGGCTGAAAGTAATATTTGACATAGAAGAATTAAGAATTACATAACAAGACATGCTATCACTACAAAACTAGACTAGGAGAAAAAGAGGTCAGCTCGGCTTCTTCTTGAATTGTTGCATGCAAGCACAGAAGTCAGCAGACTTCTTCTCCAGAAGCTCAAGGCCATATCCTGAATAAACTCTGCTCCTCAGGGCCTTAATCTCCACTAAGTCTTCTACATCATCTTCATTCAAATATTTGCTTATGATGGCTTCCTCGATCTCTTCTTCGATCTCCTTCTTGCACATATTATCTTGATGAGTGAGAGAAGGAGGAAGGATCCTAAACGGAGGCGCCTTAAGCGTTCCAGATTGATCCAGCAAAGTCTGAATTTCAGCAAGGAGGGATGTGTTTGCAGTTGTTAGAAAGTCTTTGAAGAATGTATCAGCATCAGTAAAGTCTTCATTTCCAACATTCCAGATATAGAATCTTTTGATGAAGTCCATTTTCAACTGTTCCCAGTTCTGGTTCAGTTTGAGAGGAACCCAGTTATCAGTTCTCTTAAAGATGATCCTATTTACTTCATTGACCGGTTCCCTTCTCCTGAAGTACCTAGAAGAAGTAGGTATATTTTTTTTCCTTCACGGGGACCCTCTCCCTTGCTTCTTTCTCAGTCCTCAGCCTGAGGGCCTCTAGATCAGCTAGATGAATCCTTTCCCTAGCCTCTCTAATCTGCCTGGCCTCAACTGTTCTGTCCAGTGCAAGCTTGCATGTGTCCCATATTTCTTTCATCTCAAGATCTTGCTCCTTGGAGGGGACAATGGAAGGAACATGCTGATCTTCTGAGTCAGCAGGCGATGAAGATTTGGATTTGGATGCCGGTGGGCCTTGCTTCTCAGTTTTGGACTGCTCGGGTTTGGACTGTTTGGATTGAGCAGTTGCTGAAGATTTGGATTGTCTAGGAATAGCGGATCTGGTGCGAGTCGGCATTGGAGTACGGATCTGTACTCTCGTCTTAGCTGTCAGCTTCTTCTTAGCATCATGCTCTTCAAGTTCTCTGGCCAGCTTAGCGTCAAAAGCTATATGTTCCTCTCGTGACCTGAACTTGAGTTTCTTCTCCTTGGGCAGACTGGGTTCAGCTGGGGCCTTACCCTTGCCTTTGTTGGATTTCTTGGCGGGAGGTGGCTATCCTTCAGTAGGCAGGCTTTCAATGTACTTGGCCACCTCAGCCACATCCGCATTAGTGGGTTCCACAGAAGGAACTTCCCCCTGAGCTAAACTTGGTTCTGCGTCCTGTTGATCTTCTGCCTTGAGGAGGGCTCTGAGCTGAGCAGATCTAGACTTTTCCCCCTTTTTGGCATCATCAATTAGAGTAGCCAGGGCAGTAACCTTGTTCGTCAATCCTTCTACTGAGGCCTTGACCGTAGTCAGACCTAAGGTAATGTCTGAGGCCACATCTGTGTAAGACTCCCATCTCTGATCGTGCTCTTGATTAATATCTTTCAGTAGAGCAACTTTAGATGTGTTAAAGCGTGTGAGATAGTCTTCCACAGCAACATCAGCAACCTTCTGTTGGGTTTGTATACTGAAAACGGTGTACGTATTTTCTTGTATACAATGTTTCCTGTTACCACTATTATTATTCTCCTATCTGATTATTATAATTGCACAATTTAGTCCTTTATCTCACATGAGTTAGATCATACAGTGTGTTGTAGATCATAGAAGACTGTAGGGATTGGTTAAACTAGTGAGATATAAACAGTTATCACAGCCGAGGCAACTTTAGGACAAGTTACCGGTTTAGGCTGCAATGCAGATAAGAAGTGACTTGTCTTGGTCACTTGTCTATGTTGATACATTTTATGTATTGATGGATCGCAGTGAGACGTGTTCTTCTATCTGACTCGTGTGAAGAAACAAGGTCTCGGAGACTCAGTTGATCTTAAGCTTGATGAGATTTCAACTGACTGCACGCGACTAGCTATCACTTTGACTTACTATGGGTGAGGGTCATCACGACCGTATATCTCTGTATCTTGGGTGAGTGCTGTTGTGTGTAGCTTAGGCTGGTTATCTGCTTCATGCATCCGTATCCCATTATAGGGTTGATGATATCCCCTTGAGGAACTCGAAAGGTTTATCATGTTAAACCCTGCAGGTTGATTAAGTTCAAGTATGATAATAAGGTCGAGTGGGACTACTCAAGGATAAGATATTAATTGTATTAAGTAGTCAGTAAACTTAATCAATTAATGGATATTCGATATCTTAAATACGGGGATTAACTGAAGTTAAAAATACAAGCCCTGACTCAACTTTTGGGATAAAGGGGTAAGTCAACATAGATTCTTTAGTGGAATGAATCTATGCTTGTGAAATAATAATACTCTGGGCTGAGTATGGAAAATTAATTCACTTGAGGCCCGACTTTATTTCTTGTATTAGTTCCCTGGTCTGGCCCGAACATATGCCAGTCGTATGCGACATCTTCTCTCAGACTCACTAGGTCACTTAATTACCTGGAATTGTTTGGCCCTCTAATGGACCAACATAATTGGTAATGGTATAGTGGCCCCTTCACTATTGGATGGGCTTGGGGGTCAAAGGCCTATTAGGGTTTTAACCAAGTTCTTATAAATAGTAGGCAAGGGGCTACTTCCTTAATTATAACTTGCCTTTAGTTGTGTGTGCCGGAAAAGAGTGAGTCCGAGAGTTTTTAGTCGTGAGCTTTCTTGCATCTCCGTCCATCCGGAGTTAGAAGCTTGGGCACGGGAACAATCAAAAAGACCTTTTCTGGACTCAGTCGAAAAGATCGTATTCTAGGACGATCGCTAAGGTATGGGATTCTTTCCCTACACCTTCTTGATCTCTTGGCAGGAGTCGTGTTGGTTAGTCAGTGCTTTAGAAACACTCTCAGATGTAAACTTGTCACGATCCTCGACTGCCTTCTGGACACGACCTGTTGCAACAGCCCTTTCTTTAGAGAATTTCTTGGCTTGCGACTGCAGTAAGTTTTGGAATTGAGCAGTCAGGTTTGTCTTCTGTGCCTCAAGTTCTTTAGTGAGGATCTCTTCAGCATTGATAGAGGTTGGAGTGCTTATCCTCTGCACTTCAGTAGTAAGGTTATTCAGCGTCTTCATCTGAGCCTCAGTTACTACACTTAGTGTGCACATCATCGGCAAGATTCGGGTTCTTATGGGCTTGACGCTTGATAACTTTGTTGATTGACTCCGTTGTGATGTCCTTGAGCTCAGCAGCCTGGTATCTGCTCTTTGACTTGGGCTGAGTCTTGGACGGAGTCTGGATGATCGTGCCAGATTCTGGAGGAGGAGGCGGCTGATCATCCTTGGGAGTGTTACCCTCAGGAGATTCTCCCAGGTCTGCATCCTTTGGTGTGTTATCATGAGGAGGAGATGGAGGAGGAGAAGGAGGCTGAGTGGAGGAAGGCTGACCTCCTTGTATTCTGTCACTGAGTATCATGAGCATCACAGCCTTGAGATCCTCCAGAGAAGCTATATCAGCCGGCTCTTCATAGCCAATCTCCTCTTGCAATCTTTGTTCTTCCTCCATCAAAGTAGACAGGGTTTTCAGGCGGATGGTCTCCTCCAATAGATCCCACTGTAGAAATCGAAGGCGCATCTGAACCCTTGCTCTTACACCAATATCCACGAGATCAGCATAAGCACTGATCTCAGGAATCTCATTCTCGACTTCTTCAGCTGAAGTCGGAAGGGAGGAAATCTCAATAGGTTGAGTTTCAGCAGGGGTCTCCAGCTGAGTTTCCTCAGACAAAACTCTCTTCACTTTTTCTCTCAGGCTCACATCCTTCTGACCAGACCCTGACTCCTCGATAGATACAGGTGAAGGAGGGATCACGACTGAAGGTACTGGCTTCTTCAGTGTTTTCTACCTTTTCGGCTGATGTTGCTCAGTAGGTCGGGGATCCTGCTTGATCTCCAGAGGACGCTCGAAAGCCTATCCTCGCCTTATGGATTTCTCGGCGGCTACTGCCTTGAGGAATTTCAGCAGCTTTTGATCGAAGTAAAAAGCATCGGTGAAAGACACTCTATTAGGGCAGTCATCCTCAATCATTATAGACACCTTGCTCCCATATAGCAGTTTCCCTTTCGGAATCAGCTTCATGCCATCTTCAGAATCGATAAATTTCTGAGATTGAGCCTTAAATTCAGCTCTGAAGAAGGCGTTCCAATTGATTGGGGCCTTGTCTATGATTGCCGTCATAATTTGGATGCGAATGCGGGAGAGTTGATTGTATGATCCCGCAGAGCTGGTCAATATATGGTTGACGATATAGGTCAACCCTCTGAACTGTGGGAGCAGTTGACTTTTTGGGAAAGCATCTTTGAAGACGATATTTGTCTCACCGCTGAAACGACAGAGGTACTCATCTACTGAGGAATCCTTGTACCCGATAATAGGAATCCCCTCGTCTTCAAGGTCGAAGCTGACGCGAAGATGATTTGCCACATTAATTTGGGTGGCCTTGTCCTCCTACTGATTGGGACCGACTTCATGCCTCGAGAGAATGGTGGAGATATCATGATAATCTTCATCCACCTGGTAGTTCAGAAAGCACTCGGCTACCTGGCAGGAAGATACTGACGCGGGAACCTAGAGAGAATAGGCAGGAGTCCCGATCTCTCAAGTGCGTCGAAGATTGGAGTCATGTACTCCACATCACATGTCCTGACGGACAATACGAGTTCAAAGAGAACCCGCTTCCCGGATATGATCTCAGCGATATCCTCGGGAATCAGAACATCACTGGTGGGAATGATCGTCGCTATAGTTGAACTAAAATCTGCAAAAAGAACGTTAGCACTTAAAAATAGAGTAAGTTAGTACGCATATTTAGTTTATAGAGATCTTAACGAAGGATAAGTGTTTAAAATGCGGTAGATGTCTAATGCAAAGATTGAACTGGTGCAGAAAGCAGAAATCTTTCGAGAATGGTGCAAATATGATTTAGGATAGAGATAACATGCGTATATATATTTTCAGACATGAATATGGAGCGGTTTCTAAACATGCGGTTGAGATTAGTCAGTTTTTAAGATATGGACGGCTCAGGTTGGATGTTATAATAGGTTATGATTATTGTGCCGCCTATAATCTCACCTACTTATCTCTATCGCCTAAATGGTAAGGTGAAATGGCATGCATTTAATGCGCCGCAGTCAGTTTTATGGAATGTAGTGAGTTTAATGAAAACGACATACTCAATGCAGTACGATGAACATTAAAGGCGGGAAATAAATGCTATGACATGCTGAATCACCAAATGCTAAATTTAATACTCATAACCTGTCAGCTGAACATTTTAGTCAGCTGATACCAAGTTTGACGACACTGAGTATTTCAACTGTACTAAGAGTAAGTTCCCCCTTACTCAGTACTTCCTAGATCATTTACTGAATCATGTTAGTAGGATCCAAAAGACCTAGTTCTACTGAGAGATCGTTGAATCTGGTCTCAGCTAGAGGTTTGGTCAGGATATCAGCTCTTTGCTTATCAGTGTGGATCTTTTCCATTCTGATATCCTTTTTCTCGACATGATCTCTGATGAAGTGATGACGGATGTCCACGTGCTTGCACCTTATATGTAGAAATGGGTTCTGAGTGATTGCAATAGCACTAGTACTATTGCAGTAGATCGACACTTCATCTTGATGAATGTCGTAGTCTCTCAGCTGTTGTCGAAGCCACAATATCTGTGCGCAACAGCTTTCGGCAGCTATATACTCAGCTTCAGTAGTAAACGTTGCTACTGAGTGTTGTTTCATTGAAAACCATGATATGAGCTTGCTACCGAGGAACAGACAAGTTCCTGAGGTTGACTTTCTATCGATTCGGCAACCTGCATAGTCAGCATCAGAATAATCAGTAAGTTCAAGGTTATCATATACCATAATCCAACATCAGATGTTCCCTTCAAGTAATGAAGAATTCTCTTCGCTGAATCTATATGACTCTTCTTGGGATTCGCCTGAAATCTCGCGCATACACCTATAGCATAAGTTATGTCAGGTCTGTTTGCTGTAAGATATAATAAAGAACCGATAATAGCACGATAGTTAATTGAGTTAACAAATACTCCCCCTTTGTCAAGATCAATCTTGAGATTCGCAGCCGAATTTCTTAATGAGATCTCTTGTATATTTGTCTTGATTAATGAATATTCCCTTCTTTGATTGTTTGACTTGAAGTCCAAGGAAATAATTCATCTCTCCCATCATCGACATTTCAAACTTCTCTTTCATCATCTGCTCAAATTTCTAACACATAGTCAGATTCTTTGATCCAAAGATGATGTTGTCCACGTAGATCTGCACCAACAGGATGTCTTCTCCTGACTTGATACTGAATAGGGTGCGATCCACTGTTCCATTCTGAAAACCTTTCTGAAGTAGAAAGTCTAAGAGGGTATCGTACCAAGCCCTGGGTGCTTGTTTTAACCCGTACAAAGCTTTCTTAAGTCTGTAAACCTGATGTCCCTGCTGAAAGCCGGGCGGTTGTTCAACATAGACTTCTTCCTTCAGTACGCCGTTCAAGAAAGCTGACTTCACATCCATCTGATAGACTGTGAATTGCTGATGTGTTGCATAGGCTAGGAATAGACGAATGGCTTCCAATCTTGCGACTAGGGCGAATGTTTCATCGAAATCTATTCCTTCTGATTGACAATATCCTTTGGCAACGAGTCGAGCTTTATTCCTGACAATGACGTTGTTTTCATCACGCTTGTTCTTGAAGTCCCACTTCGTTCCTATCACGTGTTGATGTCTAGGTCTGTCAACAAGCTCCCATACATCATTTCACGTGAACTAATTCAGCTCTTCTTCCATGGTGGTGATCCAATCATCATTATTCAGCGCATCCGCGATTGTTTGAGGTTCTTCAGTCGACAAGAAACAGGTGTATAAAACACTTTCTCCTTGATAGAATCTGGATCTTGTCTTGACATAAGCTGAGGGATCTCCAATTATAAGATCTGAAGAATGAGTATCTAAGCACGAGCGACGACATCTTGTTACTTCATCCGAAACTGGTTCAACACATACAATAGGAATATTAGGAATTTCAGTTGTACTATTATGTGTTTGAAGCAATTCAGTAACAAGAGTTGGGTCTACTGAGTCACCAGGTTCAGGGGCATTTAGCTTAGGAACATCAATAGTTCCGCCGGAGTTGTTATTCTCAGTAGAGGTCTTAGTTACCTCATGGGTTTCCTCATCGACCTGAATTACCTGGGATTGAACCTGTTTGGTAGAATCAATCTCCTCAGCTACACTGCTTGTTGGTTGATTCTGAATTTCATCATCTGAATCATCATTCCAACAAAGCTGGATCTTTTCAATGTTGTCTTTTAAGCTTAGATCTTGTAGCTTGCTCCTGACCTCTTCAGCTTCTGGCTTAGAGTTTGATTTCCTAAACTCAGAAGTAAATTCATCAAATACAACATGAGGGCTTTCCTCCACGCAAAGGGTCCGGTAGTTAAAGACCTTGAAAGCTTTGCTGACCCTGGAGTATCCTAAGAAAACTCATTGGTCTGACTTGCTATCAAAGACCTTTAACTGGTCCTTTCCATTATTGTGGATAAAACACGGACAACCAAAAATATGGAAATGCAAAATATAGGGAGTTCTCCCTTTCCATAGTTCGTAAGGCGTCTTCATGTGAATCTGAGTCAATAGAGACCGGTTCTGAGTATAGCAGGCAGTGTCAGTAGCCTCTGCCCTGTAGACCTGTATCTGCGACCAATGTCCTTGCTGCTTCTTTAAGCGTTCTGTTTTTCCTTTCAGCAAGTCCGTTCTGCTGAGGCGTACGTGCCGCTGAGGTTTCGTGTTCATTGCCTTCAGCTTCACAGAAGTCTTTCACCATCGAGTTTAGAAACTCAGTTCCACGATCTGAGCGTATCCTTTGGAACTTGATATCTTTCTCGACGCTCAACCGCCGCTTCAGTTGTTTTGGCAGCTCAAGTTTGAAGTCAGATTTATTGGCAATGAATATCACCCAAGTATATCTTGAATAGTCATCAATGACTACAAAAGCGTATTTCTTTCCTCTGATCATCACTGGATTGACTGGCCTAAATAAGTCCATGTGCAGCAAATGAAGGATTCCATCAGTGGAAGGTGACGGAATTGGTGGATTGCTTGACTTTGTTTGCTTCCCCTTCAAACATGCTTCACAATTTTTATGTCTTTTGAATACTTTGTTGGGCAGTCCTATGGCTTTAGACACATGCAAGCTTGTTCATTGTCTTGAAGTTAAGATAACTCAGTCGTCTGTGCGACAGCCATGATGTTTTGTCATCTGACCTCGTGTGTGCTAGCAGGCAAGCTTCAGGTCGGCGGTATTCTATTCAGCATAGTATATGTTCCTTCGTCGCGATCCTCATAACACAATTCTTCATGTAGATTTGTCAATGTTGGGTGATGATTCAGTCCTTAGCAATTGTTGGAAGATGTTGGGAAATGATTCAGTCTTCTCAGCTGATAATTAACTCAGTAGACTTGTGCTCTGAATACTTACTGAAGATTTGAAGATCCCAAAACCCTATATTGATTGATGAACCTTTCTGTTGTAACTGTTTTTTGTCTCGAGGTTTCGGACTCGGCAGACACTCTGCTCTGGTTCGGGCACTCGGTAGATTATCGGCCTCAACACCGAAGTAGAAGACTCAGTGATACTGGACTCGGCGGGAGCAAGATATCGAAAGGAGTCGGTGGAACCGAACTCAGCAGGAGTAGTTCACTGAACTCAGAGTTGATCTTCAGTAGAGCCGACTCAGCATGAGCATGCTACTGAATCAGAGATCAGACTCAGCAAGGGCCAGACAGTCCTCTGACTATCAGGATCTTTAAAAGTCAAATCAGCAGAGTCAATACGAGGAAGAGAGAAGTCAACTTCAGATCTCCTTGAAGTCTGTTCTGTCTCAACCACTCTCAGAACCTCGACCAATGACAAAGATCCACCTGTCCTATATCTTTTAAAGCTACAAGTCAACAACTTTCCAGAAATGGAGGGAAAGTACACTGCTACCATACTTCGAAAGAGCCGTTAGCTACCCAAAAGAGAGAGACAAAGGATCGTCGTCTCCAACGGATCTATCCTAATCTCTTCTCTATAAATAGAGGGATAAATCTAATTGAAGCTCACCTTAACCAAGAACTCACGAGAACACCTTACACATAGAGCATTCAACGAGCAAATCATAATCGCTTAAGTCTTCCGCAAGAAGTTCGAAGAATCAATCTCTGGGGAAAGACTACACTTCTGCTCATAGGGAACCAAGCTGAATTGAATTATATAGCCTCTAGTATACAAATGACGTTACACGAACCCAAAGCTTATACTCAGTTGTTCGTCGTTCTAGAAGCCACTTTCTCGTTCCCTATCCCTCTAACCTAAGCTCAACCGCTTAAATCCATAGCTTAGACGAAGGAGTTCACTTATGAACTGATCCTTATTGTAAAGGACTCCTTCACTATTGGAGAGTTTTTCAAACACTTAGTTTGATAACCTTGTAAACTGAGACTTGCTTAGTATAAATCTCAAGACCAGTGTTTGTCCAGTGTATAAACCGACTGAGACTACCTCAATATAATACATAGCCTCTTGATCCTTCGGGACAGTGGACGTAGGATTGTTGGATCCGAACGACTTTAAAAATCTCCGTGTTCTGTGTTCTTTATTTTACTTTTGCATTGATTTACTGCTCATACTGAAAATATCTTTCAAAATCATTCAACTGGGTTTCAGCAAAACTTAACAGACTGCACTAATATAGTGAAATTGTTTTGATAAAATGTTTTCCTAACTCAACTGAATTTGAGCCTACACATTTCCGCACTATTGAACTCTATTCTGAACGGTACTGAATTCTGACTCCAAGTCAGCCAGCAGGCCTCAGTAGAGTTAGTCACTCTGCCACATGATTCAGAATAACTTATCTGGTCTGCTGAACTTGTTCAGTACGGCATTCTCCTGAAAAGGACTGTTCGCCTTTAACTTGAGAAATCGGTTTTCAGGTGTATTCACCCCCCCTCTACACCTGAACGTACCCTCGGGACCAACAATTGGTATCAGAGCAGGAGTTCTTTAAGACACTTATTATTCTAAAACTGGTCTACTTGAACGGATCCGGAAAACGTTTTCACTGCATATCATTCTTCATTCATATCACTATTTATCTTGTCTGATATGTCAGGGATCAGGATGGTACCCATGTTCTCAGTAGAGAACTATGGTGTATGGCGGGTCAGAATGGAGGCACATCTGACCTCTCTCCATGATAGCATGACAGAGGTTCTGGAGGACGGACCTATCGTTTCCATGATCGATAGCGTCGTAGCTCAGGATCCAGCAGACGGAGGAGGAATGGTGACTAGGAAGAAGATTCCCAAAGATAGAAGTCTCTTCACCTCTGATGAGAAGAAGCTTCACGACTTAGACCGCGTCGCAATAAACGCCATACTGACCATCCTGAGTGATTCTTATCTCGGAAGAGTTCAGGACAGTAAGTCCGCAAATGAACTCTGGGATGCTCTAGTGCTACTGAGTCGGGGGACTCAGAAGATCAAAGCGAACAAACTTGCGCTGGAACTTCAGAAGCTAGAGAGACTGTCTCTCATGCCTAGTGACACCATAGAAGATCTCAACGTCAGATTCACGGATCTGATGAACTCCATCAACGGGCTGGGAAAGATATTCTCCAACCGAGAAATGAATCTCAAGATTTTGAGGGCACTACAAGACGGAAACTAGACCCCTTTTGCTATTTTATTACGTCATTCTGATTTAGATATTGTTACTCCTGATCATATCTTTTCAGAACTTAAAGCAGAGGAGTTCGAGTTTGGCTTACCTCAAAGGAAGCAGCGAGCTGAAGCTGACACCCAACTCGACCATACCTTTAAAGCATCAGTTAGCACAGCAGCTCCAGCGTCTACCATGGCTGAACCTTCACTCAGTGATATACAAGAAGGAAATCTAGCCAAGAAGTACGCCCTGCTTACCGTGAAGTATCAAAAGGAAAAGGAGAGGCGCAGAAAGCTCTCAAGAGTCGTCAGAGACTCTAAGGGTAAGAATGAATATACACCTAAGCGCACTCCTGACTCGCATACTTCTGAATGCAGGAAACAAGAGGACTCAGCTCAATCAAAAGACAGTGAGAGCAAAGAAGAAAGAGTCACAACCTGCTATAACTGCAAGAAGCGCGGACACTATCAGTATGACTGTCCTGAGCTTAGTACTGCTGAAAGAGCAGCACGCAAAGCAAGAAGGGAGAAGTTCATCAAGAAGAGACAAGCATACATTGCCGGTGAACTCTCAGACGACTCAGATGAAGTCTATTCCTTCATGGATTCATCTGACGATGAAGCAGCTTTCATGGCCATAGAGCTTGAAGCTGAAGAAGATGCTGAAAAGTGTCTCATGGCAAGAGAAAAGGATGAGGTAAACTCTCATGCACCATTTAATTCCTCTTCACACTGCACACACGACACTCTTTCAGGTGCAGACGAGAATCTGGACGTCGCGATCGCATACGAAGAACTACTCGACGAGCAAATTCAGATGAGTCTGCAGCTCAATAAGACTCTTCAGGAATTGGATACCCTGAAAGTGGAGAATTAGAGACTTTCAGAAAAGTCAGATTGCTACTGAGTCAGAAGGACTTGTGTTGAGATTCAGGGAGGAGATAAACTATCTGATGGCCAAGTCTCAGCATGAACAAGATCATATCTCAGTTTTAACCAAAGACTTGACTTAGAAAGATACTGAATTGAGTCTACTGAAGCAAGAGTTGTCAGGACTTCAGACCCAGCATGAAATGCTGAAAAAGAGTGATGATGTCTGGAGAAACCTAATGACCGAGCGTTATATGGGCGCTGAAAAGAAGCTAGAGGCTATGCTAGCAAGCAACAAGCCCAAGCATTGCAAGGAGGGACTTGGATTCAGCCATGGAGCCTCCTCATCTGCCCCCGTACATTCAGAAAATCGGCTGGCTGAAAGGTTTGTTCAAGGGGAGGCCATCAATGCAGACATACTGAACCCCCTAGCCAAGAACAAACAGAAGATGAAGGCACCTCATCCTAGTTATCAGCACTCTGACAAGAAGATCATCACCAGATCACCCCATTTCAGTCAAGGGGGAACCAGCAAAGCAAAATGGGCTGATCAGTATGGACCTCCGCAGCTGACTCATCCAGCTCAGTATGGGTCATATTACTATGATCCTATAGTCAGGAGAGGATCCAAAGGTCAGAAGAAGAAGAAGAAAGCCGTACAGAAGGCAAAGGTCAGCAGTCCACCCACTCAGAAGATTAGGACTCGTGAACCTAAAAGGCCTCAGAAATCAGCATCGACCAGTCCAGTGGTCAGATACGTTGACAAAACTGGAAAGAAACTGTCTGAGACCACCAGGGTCGTAAGACAGATATGGGTTTCCAAAACTAACATCTAAGGACCCAAAATCAAAAATAAGAGTATCATATGTTGAAGAAAAACAATGTTATCAGGTTCGCGCAAAAAGAATATCTATGTAGCTGACTGGAACTCAGCTGAACCTGAAGCTTGTTTGTTGGCAAAGAATGACAACAGAATGGGATGGCTCTGGCACAGAAGACTCAGCCATCTCAACTTCAAGACGCTCAACAAATTGGCTAGAAACACTCTAGCAAGAGGACTGCCGAATGAAGTATTCAGCAAAGACACTCAGTGTGAAGCATGTCTGAAGGGAAAGCAAACAAGGAATCAAAATCCGCTGTTCCATCTCCTTCCACTGATGGAATCCTTCAGCTGCTACATATGGATTTGTTCGGTCCAGTCTCTCCAGTAACGATCAGAGGCAAGAAGTATGTATTAGTGGTCATTGATGACTACTCGTGCTACACATGGGTCATATTTATTGTCAACAAGTCTGACATCAAAACAGAGTTACCAAGGCTTCTGAAAAGGCTCAGCGTCGAGAAGAACACCAAGATTGTCAAGATACGTTCAGACAGAGGAACTGAGTTCCTGAATTTTATGGTAGAGGAGTTCTGCAAAGCAGAAGGCATAGAGCATGAGACGTCTGCCGCGTGCACGCCTCAACCAAATGGAGTTGCTGAGAGGAAGAATCGAACACTCAAAGAAGCAGCAAGAACCCTGCTCGCAGACTCAGGCTCCCAACCAAATTCTGGCAGAAACTACTGATACTGCATGTTATACTCAGAACCGATCTTTACTGACAAAGCAGCATAAGAAGACACCATATGAACTATGGAACGACAGGAAGCCTTCTTTATCTTATTTCCATATTTTTGGGTGTTCGTGCTTTATTCACAATAATGGAAAAGATCAGCTGAAAACTTTTGATAGCAAGTCAGATCAGAGAGTGTTCTTAGGATACTCTCGGGTCAGCAAAGCTTTCAGAGTCTTTAACTATCGGACCCTTTGCGTGGAGGAAAGCCCTCATGTTGTTTTTAATGAGTTTGCTACTGAAGACAGGAGCAGAAACTCTAAACCTGAATCTGAGGACATCGAGAAGCGCCTACGGGATCTCCGGGCTTAAAAGATAAAGTTGAAAAGATCCAGCTATGTTGGGATGATGATTCAGATGAAGAAACTGAAGATAAGTCTGCTGAATCTCAGCCAGCAACAGAAGTAGCTGAACAGATTGACTCTCCTGAACAGAGTCAATCCCAGGTAACTCAGGTCGATGAAGAAACCCCAGTGGTAACTGAGACCTCTACTGAGAATAATAATTCAGGGGGAACTAATGATGTTCCTGAGCTAAATGCCCCTGAACCTGGTGACTCAGTAGACCACACTTTTGTAACTGAATTGCTTCAATCTCAGAATAGTACAACTGAAATGCCTAACTCACCTACTATCTGTGTTGACCAAATTTCAGATGAAGAGTTGTTGTATGCTCACACCTCTGATTTAATTATAGGAGATCCTTCAGCAAGCATAAAGACAAGATCCAGATTCTGCCAGGGAGAAATCGCCTTATATTCCTGCTTCTTGTCTACTGAAGAACATCAGTCAGTTGAGGACGCACTGAAAGATGCTGATTGGATCATAGCCATGTAGGAGGAGCTAAATCAGTTTACGAGAAACGAAGTTTGGAAACTTGTTGATAGACCCCGACATCAACATGTGATCGGAACCAAATGGGTCTTCAAAAACAAGCGAGATGAAAACAATATCATAGTAAAGAATAAAGCAAGACTCGTGGCAAAAGGCTACTAACAAGATGAAGGGATAGACTTCGATGAAACGTTCCAGTCGCAAGATTGGAGGCAATCAGACTATTCCTAGCCTACGCAACACATCAAAGATTCAGAGTCTATCAAATGGATGTGAAGTCTGCTTTCCTGAATGGCGTACTGAAAGAAGAAGTCTATGTGGAACAACCTCCCGGCTTTCAGCAGGGACATCAAGTTTATATACTCATAAAGGCTCTGTATGGGTTAAAACAAGCACCCAGGGCTTGGTACGATACCCTAACTGAGTTTCTTCTTCAGAAAGGTTTTCAGAAGGGCACAGTAGACCGCACATTATTCAGCATTCGATTGAAAGATGACATATTACTTGTGCAGATCTAAGTAGATGGCATCATCTTCGGTTCGAAGAACGTCATCATGTGTCAACAGTTCGAGAAAATGATGAAGGACAAGTTCAAGATGTCAATGATGGGAGAGATGAACTATTTCCTCGGCTTTCAAGTCAAACAATCTGAGAAGGGAACGTTCATCAATCAAGGCAAATACACTCGAGACCTCATCAAGAGATTCGGTTGCACATCCGACAAACTAATCAAGATCCCGATGAACACGGACATGAAAATTGACCTTGATAAAGAGGGAGTATCAGTAGACCAAACTGAATTTCGTGCTATAATTGGTTCATTATTATACTTAACAGGTACTCGTCCTGACAAAACTTATGATGTAGGTGTCTGCGCTCAATTTCAGGCGAATCCGAAGCAGAGTCACATGGACTCAGCAAAAAGATTCTCTGCTATCTCAGAGGAACACCTGACATGGGTTTATGGTATCCAGCTGATGATAATATTGAACTAACTGGTTATTCTCATGCTGACTATGCAGGATGTAGAATCGACCGAAAGTCAACTTCTGGAACGTGTCAGTTCCTCGGCAGTAAGCTGATCTCATGGTTCTTAAAGAAACAGCATTCAGTAGCGACGTCAACTACTGAAGTTGAATACATGGCTGCCAGAAGTTGCTGCGCCCAAATCCTTTGGCTGAGACAGCAGTTACGCGACTATGACGCCATTCAGAATGAAGTGCTGATCTTCTGCGACAGTACCAGAGCCATTGCAATCACTCAGAATCCTGTAATTCATACAAGATGCAAGCATGTGGACATCAGACACCACTTCATTCGTGACCATGTCGAAAAGAAGGATATCAGGATGGAAAAGATCCATACTGACCATCAAAGGGCTGATATACTGACCAAGCCTCTAGCTGAAGCCAGATTCAGAGAACTTTCAGTAGAGCTAGGTCTATTGGACCTTACTGACTCCAGTCAGTAAGAGGATTCAGGACAGGAGCATTCAGTAAGGGGGACTGTTCACTCTCAGTACTGAATAAAAATAGTACGTAGAGACTCAGCAACCATCTACACGAGGTATCAGCTGACTACGATGTTCAGCTGACAGATTTGCGTATCTCTACTCAGTAGCTAATAGAACAGTTCTGTGCATTTATGAATTAGATTCAGCATCGTATTCAATGCCATAGAAAATATCATTTAATATTAACGGTTTACATTTAATACACGACATTCTATGTAAAAGCATGCTGAACTCTGCAACGCATTAAATGCATGTCGTATCAAGTTACTTCTTAGGCTATATACAACTGTCTTTTGACTTAGGCGGCTAATATGATCATTGCCTATTTTATAAAAATTAATCCTAGTCGTCCATCTCAAAAAGCGCGTTCAAACTAAACCCTTGATATTTAACTATTTATCTTCTATAAGATACATATATATATATATATATATATATATATATATATTGCATTCAAATGTTTGAAACCGCCATTTCCACTCTACAAATATCCTAAGAACCCTAGATTTTTTGAAGAATATCTCTTACTTCTTTACATATATTCTATCCTTTAAAACTTCTCAGAAAATCTTTTGGTAATTTTCAATGATCTTTCAGTATCATATGATTTTTCAATGATCTTTCTTATATCTTATCGAATACTGACTTGTACTGTGTTTGCAGACTATTAAGATGACAGGAACTCAGGTAATCGCTCTGACCAATATGCAAGAGATCCTGGAAAAGGATCGTGTCTGGTGCGAACCAATTATGGAGTTCGACGCGTGCGAATTAGATTATATGGAGGAGATCTTCTACGCCCTCAGGGAGACAAGGCTGGAAGGATTCTTGACGAGGAAGCCAACTTTCTTCCTGCCGCGTCAAGTGGCTGAAATCTATCTGAACTCCGACTCAGTAGACGGAGACATCAGAGGCCGTTTCGTCGTCCACTCAGTAGGCGACCCCTCGCGCACATCTATCGAAGTGAAACAGATGTCAATCCGTGAAGCTCTTCAGAGAAGCTTCAACTTACCGAACGAAGGTTTTACCACCGTTGCATATAAAGATGACCTCATGGATGAGTACTTGATGGAATTCTGTGGGAAGCCGACAACATTTAGAGTTGCATTTCCCAAAAATACCATGATCCCACAATACCGAGCTCTAGCCTATGTCGTGACTCAATTGCTGATGAGTCAGGCAGGCTCCTTCGATCAGGTCTCTAAGCCAAAAATTCAGCTGATGATGGCCATCCATGACAGAGCAAAGATAAATTGGACGGAATTCTTCCTCAGAGAATTCACGATGCAGTTAGCCAAGTTCAACAAAACATCCAAAAGGCTGAGCGTCAAAGGGAAGGTTCTATATGGCCTGAAGCTCTCTGTTATGATCGAATATTTCTACGAATCTGACAGTATCACCTTCGCACATAAGCAATATCTCAACGTGAAGAAGGTTAGATTCCAGAACAGGGCAGCGGCCCTTCAGCAGATCGGCTCAGGGCCCGCTGACCCAAAGGCTGGGACTCAGAAGACCTCCACGCCAACTAAGAAGAGGTCCCCTCCTAAGTCAACTCCTAAGGCGCCAACCAAGAAGCTGAAGAAAGTCAGTGAGGTTGTGCCAGAGGCTGTGATAGCTGAGCCTCCCTTGCAGCTGAGGGATGAGCCCGAGTCCTTAGAGCATACACAATCAGTGGAGAAGGCCGTCTCCACTGAGCGTGAAGAACCAGTGGACCAAGGGGTCCAAGCTGAAGAGGTCCAAACTCTAGAAAGCCCCTTAGACGTCCCACCACTCAGCAGCATCCCGTCTGCTGAGAAACAACCGTCTCCTATTGAAGTAGAGGATTCGGAGACTGCCTCAGAATTAGAGTCGATCGGGATAGAGGCCGCAACTCTCCAATCTAGAGCCTCCCGAGAGATATCTGAAGTAATCCCGGAGATCGCCAGCCACAACGACCTTGTAATACATGTAAGGCAGGCGAGACTCCACATATTGATAAGGTTCCAGGAGTGGTACAACCCTGAGAAGCCTGATGAGGGATCTCAACCGGCCAAGGATGCTCCTACTTCAACTGTTGAACCTCCACTCAGCATCCTTGGACCTAGGCAGTCGTTGGCTGGTACTTCGAAGGCAGCTGATCCTTCTCAGCTCCTTCTTGAGTCTGCTTTCGAAGTAGCGCCCAGCCCGAAAAGCCGACGTTCAAAGTCAGTGGCAAGGGCACTAAGGAGTCAGGGGACTCAGAATAGACTCCTTGCCCGCGCCGTCCACAAAACATGGAGGCATACCACCCAGGCCCATAGCGCAGAGATTTAGTGGTTGAGGACTACCATCCAGAATCAGCCTGCCCCTGACTTCTCCACCATCTTATCTAACGCGCTAGCCACCCAACGGGCTGACTTTAAAGAACAGTTGAAGACGATTCAGGCAGGCTAAGCTAAACTGCTTGAAGATTACAAGGCCTCACAGACTGCTCATACTGAATCCGTTACCGCCATCTCTCAAGCTTCTGATCTCAAATTGTAAAATATTCAGAAGGCGCTTGAAGAGAAAGTAGACAAACAGCTGAAGGAATTTCAGGCAGCAGCTGATCTCTCTCACAAGAAGTACAACACTCAGCTCACAGACGAGAGAAACGAGCTGCATGAGAAGCTGACAAAGCTGCACAATACTTTGGTTGATCTATCTGAAGCCTACAAGAGCCTGAACAGCAAAGTATCAGTTCCGCCCCCTACCCGATTTGCTGATGCCAAAAAGGGGGAAGGAATTATAGAGAAAGGAACCATGGAGCTGATACTGAAAGCTCCGAAGAGAGCAAGGTCAGTGGCAGGGGCTTCTCAAACTCAGTCGTCTGCCCCCACTGGACCTATTTAGACTGGCGAGGCCCAGGGTGTCTCAGCAGCAGGAGATGCAGTACGTGCTGAGACTGGCCCAAGTGGCTCAGGAGCCAAGGAAGTCGCAACTCAAGCAACACAAACACCTTTAGACATTATTAAAGAAGTTGCTGAGTATGCCGACGAGGAGTCAGAAGAGGAAGAAGCTCCTCTTCCTCCTCCAGTTGCCGCAAAAGGCAAGAAGGTACTGAAGCTTCCAATCCCTCCCTCCAAGAAGAAAGGACCCAGGAGGTACATTACTCTGGAGGAGGAGGCTCAGATAGCAGCCGATGAGAAATTGGCTAGGGAGATAGCCGAAGCTGAAGCCGCTAATAAGCCGAAGAAGAAGCCTGCTAAAGGCAAAAAAAAGGCTCCAGCTGGAGGCAAGAAGACTGGAGCTAGGCTGCCTCCTAGAACACTCAAGCTCAGCGACGAAGCTGACAAAGAAAAAGAGAAGAAGCAGCAGCAGCAGTCTACTTGGCAGCAGGGAACATCTAAAGAAAAATCATCCACACCCGCTGACTCAGAAGAAGAGCCACCTCACAAACCCTCCTATGTTGCCTCGAAGGCACAAGACCAAGAAATGGATGAAATCTGGGCTCAGATGGAAAGGTACTTATACAGAGGTGAAGAGGCCAGACAGATAGAAGTAGCCAGAGAGAGGATAAGGCTTGTTGTCCTTGAAGCTCTCAGGCTGAAGGCTGAAAAAGAAGCGAGTCATAGGATCCCTGAAAAGGTCGACATTCCTTACAGATACAGGAAATTCAAAAAGCCTACTGATCTCAAGACTCACAGATGGCCAAGAGTGGATGAATGGATATCGTGGGAAGTTACTCAGAGGTGGGAAGCGCTGAAAGCTAAATTCATAAAGAGGAACTATTCTGGAGATTCTGGGCTGAGAAGCACAAGATAGTGGGATTTACTGAATGGATCATGAGAGCTGATTTGGAGATGTATGCCAGACTTCAGAAAGCTCTCAAGGATGAAGTTGAAGTCAGAGTTCCAGCTCCCAGACTCCTGCCACCCCCACAGAGACTAGACGGATCTATCCATTATGGAGTGATAGAGAAAGAAGTGAAGGACGCTGCTGAAGAAAAATTCGTATATGAAGAAGATCCAGCTGACTTCGCTGAGATACTGAAGCTAAGGAAGGTCACTTATCGGATGTACGGGCTGCCTCTTCCTGAAATTCAATCGAAGAACTTCCAAGACAGGATCAAGCGGTTCAAATGACTATCTTGCTTCTTTATTTCCTTATATCTTTCTTTTGATCTTTTTAGTATAGCAGAGGATGTACTTGTACTGAATTGCTTATATATATAACATCTTTGTTTTGGCTTCGACAATTTCGTATTGTCTGAATAGCCTTGTTTGTTTATGCTTAACACTCAGAATCACTGAAGTGATTACTGATTCACACACTCACTGTTGTTATTTATTGTCAGTTTTTGCTTAGCTAGATTCTGATAGACTGATTAGTATTTGGGAGAAAATGTTGTTAGACAGGGGGAAAATGTTGATTAGTTTCAGTATAGGTTATGATTTTCTGCCCTGACCCCATCAGTAGTCTAGGACTTGAAAAACAACTCCACTGATCCTACTTGTAATATTTGTAAGGAGCTCTGTTTCTGATAAGTCATCGTGTTAGGTTGATAGGTTTTGGCATCATCAAATAGGGGGAAAATGTTGGGTGATGATTCAGTCCTCAGCAATTGTTGGAAGATGTTGGGAAATGATTCAGTCTTCTCAGCTGATAATTAACTCAGTAGCCTTGTGCTCTAAATACTTACTGAAGATTTGAAGATCACAAAACCCTATATTGATTGGTGAACCTCTCTGTTGTAATCTGTTTTGTCTATGAGGTTTCAAACTCAGCATACACTCTGCTCTGGTTCAAGCACTCAGTAGAATATCTGCCTCAACACCAGAAGTAGAAGACTCAGTGATACTGGACTCAACAGGAGCAGTATACTGAAAGGAGTCAGTGGAACTGAACTCAGCAGGAGTACTTAACTAAACTCAAAGCTGATCAGACTCAGCATGAGCATGCTACTGAATCAGAGATCAGACTCAGCAACGGCCAGACAGTCCTCTGATTGTCAGGATCTTTAAAAGTCAAATCAACAGAGTCAATACGAGGAAGTGAGAAGTCAGCTTCAGATCTCCTTGAAGTCTGTTCTGTCTCAACCGCTTTCTGAACCTCGACCAATGACAAGCTGCCACCTTTCCTATATCTGTTAAAGCTGCAAGTCAACAACTTTCCAGAAATGGAGGGAAATGACACTGCTACCATACTTCGAAAGAGCCGTTAGCTACCCAAAAGAGAGAGACAAAGGATCATCGTCTCCAACGGATCTATCCTAATCTCTTCTCTATAAATAGAGGGATAAATCAAATTAAAGCTCACCTTAACCAAGAACTCACGAGAATACCTTACTCACAGAGCATTCAACGAGCAAATCATAATCGCTTAAGTCTTCCGCAAGAAGTTTGAAGAATCAATCTCGGGCGAAAGACTACACTTCTGCTCATAGGGAACCAAGCTGAATTGAATTATATAGCCTCTAGTATCCAAACGACGTTACACGAACCCAAAGCTTATACTCAGCTGTTCGTCGTTCTAGAAGCCACTTTCTCGTTCCCTATCCCTCTAACCTAAGCTCAACCGCTTAAATCCATAGCTTAGACGAAGGAGTTCACTTCTGAACTGATCCTTATTGTAAAGGACTCCTTCACCGTTGGAGAGTTTTTCAAATACTTAGTTCGATAACCTTGTAAACTGAGACTTGCTCAGTATAAATCTCAAGACCAGTGTTTGTCCAATGTACAAACCGACAGAGCCTACCTCAGTATAATACATAGCCTCCTAATCTTTTGGGACAGTGGACGTAGGATTTTTGGATCCGAACGACTTTAAAAATCTCTGTGTTCTGTGTTCTTTATTTTACTGTTGCATTGATTTACTGCTCATACTGAAAATATCTTTCAAAATCATTCAACTGAGTTTCAGCAGAACTTAACAGACTGCGTTAATATACTGAAACTATTTTGATAAAATGTTTTCCTAACTCAACTGAATTTGGGCCTACACATTTCCGCACCACTGAACTCTATTCTGAACGGTACTGAATTCTGACTCCAAGTCAGCTAGCAGGCCTTAGTAGAGTCAGTCACTCTGCCACGCGATTTAGAACAATTTCTGTCCTGTGTGAGCTTTTCCTTGAGATTAGCAATTTTAGTCTCTTTCTCAGAGAAAACTTTGGACAGTACTGAAATCTGTGCTTCTTGATCTTAAGACTTAGCCATCAGAGAATTAATCTCTTCCTTTAATCTCAGAACAAGTCCTTCAGACTCAGTAGAGTCCTGGTTTCTCTTTGGAATTCTCTGATTTTTTGCTTTTAGGATATCCATCTCCTGAATCGTCTTGCAGAACTGCTGGCTCATCTGAATTTGCTCTTCAAGCAAATCTTCGTACGGAAGAACCACATCTAGAGGTTCTCCTGCAGTAGAGCTTGTGTCATGTGTGCAGGGTGAATAGGGGCATATAAAGGTGTTGGTCCCCGAGAGTAGACGAGTCTTCAGGTGTGGAATACACCTGAGTCAAAGTTCAGCAACGAGCGCGGCAACGAGCATACCGAATCGATGCTGGCCGAATGCGTGGACAGAGAATCCTTCTACTAAGTACGGTCTACTGAATTCAGTCAGTAGAACAGTAGTTCAGTATCATGTTCGAGTGCGGAAGAGTAGGCCCAAAAGAATACTCGTCTAAGTCTGAAAACACCGTTCTTATGCTGTTTGATTTAAAGTCAGTTTTATGCAAGTGAACAATTAAGCAGAGCGATAATAAATCAACACAGAGTTTTTAAAGTGGTTCGGATATCAAACGATCCTACGTCCACTGTCCCGAGAGATCAGGAGGTTATTTATTATACTGAGTTAGTCTCAGTCAGCTTGTACACAGGACAAACTGCGGATTGGGGATTATACTGAGCAAGTCCCAGTTTACACGGTTATCAAACTAAAGTGTTTGACTAACTCTCCAACTATGAAGGATTCCTTTTACAATAAGGAACAAGTTCAAATATGAACTCCTTCGTCTAAGCTATGGATATTACAATAAGATCAGCTTAGATTAGAGAAGGGGAACGAGATAGAACTCTAAAGAGAAGAACTATAAGAATATATCTATGAAAGATTAAGTTCTTCTCTGGATATGGCTTGAATCTTCTAGAGTGTTTTTTCGGTTGAGCTCAGTTCCTTGGATGTGTCCATCATCGTCATGATTGACCTCTCATCCTTTTTCTTCTCTTTTCTGCGTGAAGACCCTTCTCTATTTATAGAGGTGACCTAGGCATATGTTCGTTGGAGAGGACGATGCCACGTGTCACTCTATGGGGTAGCAAACGACTTTATTTGAATTCTGTAGAGTCCACTATCTTTAATGAAATTGGTTGACTTGCAGCTTTATGTCGGAGACTCTGCCAGCTGGCTGCTTGTCATTGGTCGAGGTGCAGAGAGTGGTTGAGATCTATTCAGACTTCAAGGTGATACTGAAGTTGACTTTTCAGATATACGACCTCGGACAACTCTACTGAATTGTTCTTCTGAAGTCCATGGTCAGTTAAAGTAACTGACCGACCGTTGCTGAGTCTGATCTTGATTCAGTAGATAACTTCTGCTGAGTCTGCTCTTACTGAAGATCAACTCTGAGTACAGTGAACTACTCTCGCCGAGTTCGGTTCGAGACTCCTTTCGCATATCTTGCTCTCGCCGAGTCCAAGTATTTACTGAGTCTTCTACTGAATGCACAGCTGTTGAACTTTTGCTAGTCTACTGAGTTCCTAACACGGTGAACTCGGTTAAGCTATAACAATATCGAAAGCTCATCATCCAGCTAGGGTTTTTGGATCTTCAAATCTATCATAGTGAACCTAATTCCCAACAATTTCCCCTTATTTGATGATGCCAAAAGTTCTACAAACTTCTCCAAAAAAAACTTTCTACATGCAACTACTAATCTAATCAACACAGTTCCCCCTTTTAATCATGATACCAAATCCCCTAAAACATAAGACATAAGTCTGACAACTTCCCCCTGGGCAAGTGGCACATAATTACGAGACATATAGATATATCAGTGAAGTGTATGTGAGTGTTGAAAGATAAGAACATGCTCTGAAATCTTGGACACTATAGATCTAATTGATAGACACTGAGGATCTGATATGTAGGCCTTTTCGACCTCTTGGTTCCCCCTGAGTTGGATTTGGGTGTTTTGAACCTTGGATCTTCCTTTGATAGCTGGGATGAGGTGTTTACATCTTCTGTTCATTTCTTGTTTGAGGGGTTGTAGATTCTGCGTGTCGAGTTCCCCCTTGGACAAACCTATCAGCCAGCTGATCGAAGCTTTTCTGTCCTTCAGTAGTCGTTCAGCCATTAAGATCTCTTCAAAGTCCTTATACCTGAATTATCTAACATTAAGAACATGGTATAGGATGCTATGAAGATTATGCAATATGCGCATGCTAAGAAAACGGTTTTTCAGGATCAGTTCAGTTAAACTAGAGCTCTTATCAGACGAACACCATGCACTTTGATCAGAAGTACATCGTGTGGTTTGATTAGAAAAACACTGTGCGCTTTGATCAGAAGAACACCGTGCGCTCTGATACCAATTGTTGGTCCCCGAGAGTAGACGAGTCTTCAGGTGTGGAATACACCTGAGTCAAAGTTCAGCAACGAGCGCGACGGTCGCATCGTCTGAATCGCATCTGCCGAACGCGTGGACGGAGAATCCTTCTGCGAGTACGGTCTCATCGAATTCGGTCGGTAGAACAAGAGTTCAGATATCGGGTTTCGAGTGCGGAAGAGTATGCCCAAAAGAATATTCGTCTAAGTCTGAAAACACCGTTTTTATGCTGTTTGAATTAAAGTCAGTTTTATGCAAGTGAACAATTAAGCAGAGCGACAATAAATCAACACAGAGTTTTTGAAGTGGTTCGGATATCAAACGATCCTACGTCCACTGTCCCGAGAGATCAGGAGGCTATTTTTTATACTGAGTTAGTCTCAGTCAGCTTGTACACAGGACAAACAGCGGCTTGGGGATTATACTGAGCAAGTCCCAGTTTACACGGTTATCAAACTAAAGTGTTTGATTAACTCTCCAACTATGAAGGGGTCCTTTTACAATAAGGAACAAGTTCAAATATGAACTCCTTCGTCTAAGCTATGGATATTACAATAAGATCAGCTTAGATTAGAGAAGGGGAACGAGATAGAACTCTAGAGAGAAGAACTATAAGAATATATCTATGAAAGATTAAGTTCTTCTCTGGTTATGGCTTGAATCTTCTAGAGTGTTTGTTCAGTTGAGCTCGGTTCCTTGGATGTGTCCATCATCGTCATGATTGACCTCTCATCCTTTTTCTTCTCTTTTCTGTGTGAAGACCCTTCTCTATTTATAGAGGTGACCTAGGCATATGTCCGTTGGAGAGGACAATGGCACGTGTCACTCTATGGGGTAGCAAACGACTTTATTTGAATTCTGTAGAGTCCACTATCTTTAATGAAATTGGTTGACTTGCAGCTTTATGTCGGAGACTCTGCCAGTTGGCTGCTTGTCATTGGTCGAGGTACAAAGAGTGGTTGAGATCTATTCAGACTTCAAGGTGATACTGAAGCTGACTTCTCAGATGTACGACCTCGGACAACTCTACTGAATTGTTCTTCTGAAGTCCATGGTCAGTTAAAGTAACTGACCGACCGTTGCTGAGTCTGATCTTGATTCAGTAGATAACCTCGCTGAGTCTGCTCTCTTCGAAGATCAACTCGAGTACGGTGAACTACTCTCGCCGAGTTCGGTTCGATCGACTCCTTTCGCATATCTTGCTCCCGCCGAGTCCAATATTTACCGAGTCTTCTACTGAATGCACAGCTGTTGAACTTTAGCTAGTCTACTGAGTTCCTAACACGGTGAACTCAGTTAATCTATAACTATATCGAAAGCTCATCATCCAGCTAGGGTTTTGGGATCTTCAAATCTATCATAGTGAACCTAATTCCCAACAAAAGGGTTCAGAATTTACCTCAGCCTCTTCTCCGGCCATCAGACACAGTTCAACATCTTCTGTCTCGATTGCCATGAATGCAACATCGTCATTAGACAATTCCATGAATAGTTCCTCAGCGCTTGAGCAATCGGACGGCTCTCCAGCTATGTAGGCTTGCCTTTTCTTGACGAACTTGTCGCGACGGGCTTGCCTTTCAGCTCTTTCAGCTGCTGAGAGTTCAGGACATTCGTACTGGAAGTGTCCTGGATTTTTGCAGTTGTAACATACTAAGGTTCTGCCGTCCCTTCTAGATGTGTCTTTTTGTTCTACGGGAGCATCTTCAGTATTCTTGCAATCAGGTTGAGGTGTAGTTTCACCTTTCGAGTGACTGTGATTTCTCTTACCTTGATATTCTTGGGAAGCCTTTTCATCTTCCTTCTAAACATCTCTTCCTCCTTCTGGTATTTCACAGCAAGGAGAGCATACTTCTCAGCCAAGTTGTCAGCAGTAGGTATTGTTACTGAGCTTCCAGCTGACTGGCTTGCTGCTGAGGGACTTGCTCCGGGAGTACTAGCTGATGCCTTATAAGCATGATCCATTGGCACTTCAGCTTCAGCACCGGGGGTGTGTGGAAGGTTGAATTCGAACTCCTCTGCTTTTAGCTCTGGAAACACATAATCAGGAGTAAAAGAATTCAAGTTAGATCTCCTCATACACGTAGCAAAGAATACCATTTGAGCCTACTAAGAGCCCTTAGAATCTTTGTGTTGGTCTCCTTGTTGTTGAAAGTTTTCCCAAGTCCGTTGATGGTGTTGATCTGGTTTGTGAATCGAGCACTGAAATCATCTATGGACTCCCTAGGAAGCATGGCGAATGCCTCGAGTTTTTGCAGCTCTAACTCCAGTTTGTTCTCTTTGATCTATGGAGTTCCTTGGCTCAGTACTGCGAGAGCATCCCATAGCTCCTTTGCAGTCTTGCAATCATGTACACTCCCGAGATATGAGTTATTGAGTGTCATTAGTATTGCGTTTCGAGTGACTCGGTCGAGATTATGCAATTTCTTCTCCTCATGAATGAAGAGGCTCTTGTCCTTGGCGACCTTCAGACCGGTTCTGGCACCTGTTGTTCCGTCCAATACAAGTTCGACTGAATCAATCATCAGAACAATATGTCCTTTCTCCAGGACGTTGGTCATGCTGTCGTGCAGCGAGGTTAAATGTGCCTCCATCATCACTCGCCATACCGCATAGTTCTCAGTTAAGAACATGGGTACCGTCCTAATCCCTGAAATATCAGCTATTGAAAGATAGGATATGGGATGCAATGAAGAGATGCAAGATGCAATAAAAATGATTTTTCCTGGGATCTTTGTTCGAGATAGACCAGTTTCATAAATGATAATCAATTAAGAACACTAATCTGATACCAATTGTTGGTCCTGAGACGTGGTTCAGATGTAGGGGGAGGGGGTGAATACACCTGAATACAGATTCTTTTCTCAAACGCGAAAGTCTGCTCTAGCTGAGTTTGCTACTGAACTGAGTCAAATAGCCAGATATGCTTTCAAGATCGTGTGGGCAAAGATTTCTTCTACTGAATTCAGCTCTACTGACTTGAGTCAGTCGAACAATTGTTCAATATCAGAGTTGTGTGCGGAAGTGTTGGCCCTATTAAATGTCTCGGTTGGAAAATCGGTTTTATGCTAAGTTTGATGAAATACAGTTTTAGTACAGTATGATCCGTTAAGAAAAAGCAGTAAAATCAGCACAGCAGATTTTTAAAGTGGTTCGGACACACTGGGTCCTACGTCCACTGTCCTGACAAAAGCAGGATAGTTGTTATATTTATACTGAGCAAGTCTCAATGATCCGTTCTCAAGACTGATACAAACATGAAGCTTATAGTGAGCAAGTTCTCAGTGATTTGTTCGCAGGACAGATTCTCTACTTATAGTTGTAGTGACTTTACAAGGGTTTCAAACTTAAAGAGTTTGAGACTTCTCCAACTATGAGAAAGTTCTTACAATAAGAACGATTTTCACAAGAATGTGAACTTCCTCGGGGTTTCTAAGCTATGAGTATTACAATTAGGCTTGCTTAGGTAAGAGAAGGGGAACAAGGATAACCCTAAGTGATGAACTAAAAGGTTCTTCTATGAATGCTAGTTCTTCATTGGATTCTTCGATGAGAGTGTTAAGAGTTTTTGTGCGTCGATAGCTTTGGTTCCCGGTGTTGTCTCTGCATTAAGACTCTCCTCTTATATAGTCGTCGATTGTGAATAGATCCGTTGGAGAGGGGTCTAGCCACGTGTAAAAACGATAAGGAAAATGTCTCCTCAAATTTGAACGTTGATGAGTAGGTGCACTATAGAGATACGCCTCTTTTTCAGTCTAGGAGCAGCTTTTGTCAGAAAAGATAAAGCGTTGTTGGCTCTTTATTGTTCGAGGTAGATTGGTAGGTGAGACTTTTCAAACATCAGAGTTGACTTCCTCTGAATCCTCGGACCTTCAATTGAAGTGAATTCCTACTGACGTTCTTCTGAGTATTAGTGCATAGGCACGAATTCCTATGCAGATTCAGTTGGTGGTCAGTTGACCAACTGACTTCTTCGATCCTGAGTCCATCAGCTGAGTGTGAGGTCTTCTACTGAACTCTGCAGCTACTGAACTCTAGCCTACTGAGTTCCTAACTTACTGAACTCAAACAAAGCTATTACAAGAACGAAGGTTCATCATTCAGCTAGGGGTTTTGGGATCTTCAAATCTATAAAAATTATCTACTGAATTATTCATCCCAACAAAATTCGAATCATTTTAATTATTGAAAGAATTGATTTCGGTGGCAAGGACAATTCGATCGTGTATTTGTGAACATTAACATTTGTGTATTGTGTTCCGTGATCATATTATTTCATGTCAACACGGAATATTTTTATTTACATTTGTCGTGTTATGTTTGTATTTGAATTTTTATAACGTTGTGTTGAAATTCTCACATTGTGTTGGCAATGCTATTATTTCTTTTATTTCTATTAATTTATGAACGATTTTCAATAGCTTTTACTCGTATTAAATTTGAGATAAAGTGAATCACTATGTCTTTATGTATTAAAAGACATTTAAAGAATTTGAACAATCCTCGTGAAACAACATAATAGGTAAGGTGTTAAGCTTTTAGTTAAAGGTTATGGGTTTAAATTCTATTGAGGTCGCTACGTATAATTTATGTAGATTTTTGAATTTGATCAATTTGATTTTCTTGATTAAATCAGTCTAAAAAAGGATTAGAATTTGATAAAAAAACGATCCTTTGTTTTTTCTTCTGTCAGATAATGGTTAGTTAAACATAATTTCAAGAAATTATTAAAATATTATAAAAATATTTTTGAAAATACATTATTATAGGACCAATTTGATCAACATTATTTGAATTGATTAGAGTAAATATCAATCTTCTAAAAAAAGTAGGAACTTAATTATTTATTTAGTTTTTAATAGAAACATTCTTCTCCAAAATAAGGATTTTGTAAATTGTTGGTCGAGAGACGATCATCAGGTGTACGGGAGAGGGGGTGAATGCACCTGAGTCCAAATTTTGCTCAAACGCGAAGGTCAGTATTTTACTAGTATGTTACTGAACGAGTTCAGTTGCCAGTTAAACCTTCTGATTTCGGGCCAGAGTGATTCAACGACTGAGTCCTTTCTATTGACTAATGTCAGTATTGAATAATTCAGTAGAAGAATAAGTGCAGAATTGTGTAGGCCCGATTATGTCCGTCTCTTTGAAAACGTTGTTATGCAAACCAAATCAGTTGTCTAGTGCAGTTTTAAATATGTTTTACTGAAAATATGATTTTGCAAAAAGTTCACAAACAGATGCAATAAAACAAGAAATGACACGAGGAATTTTTAACGTGGTTCGGATACGCAAGATCCTACATCCACGGTTCTACCGAACATGAGTTCTTGTTGATTAATCTGACCAAGCCTCAACAAGTTTCTGTACGCTGGACAGAACCTTCTAAGTTATAGTCGTTAGTGACTTTACAAGATCAAACCGAAGTTTGAAGGGTTTTATCTCCAACAAGGAAGAAGTTCTTACATTAGGAACATATCATTCAAAGTGAACTCCTTCAAGTGTTTAAGCTTAAGATCTAACAAAGTTAGCTTAGAAAAGAGACCGGGAACAACTCTAGAGTGAAGAACTACTATGATGTCTCTAACATTTATAGTTCTTCGTTGGATGTAAAAGTAAGCTTGCTAGAATGCTTGAGTATGTAATCTTGAATTTCTTGCGTCTCTATACCCGTTGTCTGTTTTTTCTTTTCATTGTTCTCTTCGATTCTTGCAGATGATCTCTTTATGTAGTTGTGACCCATGCATAGATCCGTTGGAGGGGACCATGACACGTGTCACACGACTCCAATAAAAACGCCCATTTACGCTTCAAGAATATCCAAAATTCCCGATGGAATTGGTGACATAAAGAAAAACGGGTAATATTTTCCCGATGGATTACTCACGGATTGTGTTTTTTCTATGAGACGAGTGATTCCTGACGGAACTCCCAACGGAATTAGTTGCCGACGGACAAATTCCGTCGACTTTTTTATTTTTATTTTTTACTTTCGAATATTCAAGACTTTTCTCGACGGATTTGCTGACGGATTGTTACTTTAGAATATGCCAACGGAATAGATTCCGTCGATAAACAATTTTATATTTTTTTTAAAAAAAAATTTATTGTTCCCCACGAATTATCCGTATGCAATTCCGTCTCCTTTTCTTAAATAAGATTGGGGAAATTTTTTGTTTTTCAAAATCTTCATACTTCCGGCGTTGCCCTAGCCTTCCCCTTCTCTCAATACACCGATTCACGCTAGAGGATTTGCCTCATAAGTTGATGAAATTGAGGGTGAATATTAGTAGTAGTTCGTTGCCCTAGACTTCATGTTCGTTCTTGTTCAGACTCCCTCTGCAGATTAAAAGCCATTGGTGGAAGTGGGAGTTTGATGTGCCCAATTGGGGCTACGAACGTGGGTTGGTGCCGCCCCCGCCTCTGGGCAGGGGTTGCTATGGTGCGGGAGTTACATGGCAGCCGGAAAAGGGAAGGACAGGGGTCGGTGGAATCAAAAGGGGCCAGTTCTTCTAGTGTTACTGACTTGGAGAGTAAGAATCTACAGGTACTTCATGTTCCTTCAAGAAATTTAATGATTTGAGGGATAATTGGTTTGAAACTTACAGATATGGCTCATATTTTCCCCATACCTATGTATTCGTAAAATGTGCTCAATATCTTTTTTTTTTATTAATAGAACCCGCAGCCGCTACCTTAGGTGCGCACTGGGTAAACCACGCTCCTTGTGCAGTAGCCTGCAAACCACACAGGAGGGTTCAACCACCCTTAATGTGACAGAGTGACAGGCAACACCTAGCGGTCTTGGTGGGAATTGAACCCAGGACCTACCGGTCCCAGGCCACCCACCTCGACCGCTAGGCCATCCCATGGGGACAATGTGCTCAATATCTTATTTTCTTTTGACATGGTTAGAGGATTTAGTTACTCTGTTACTTGACCTAATGATTTACTTTTAATTGTTGGAGGGTTTCATAAGCACTAGTGAGGCACCTACTGTTCATATCATCTATGGCTACTGTCGCCAACTGACAATTTGAATTAGTCGTATGTTATTAGATATTTTAATGTTATTTTTTCACATATATAAGGAACAAAGTTTTTAAAGTATGAATTAGTTCTATTCTCTAAAATTTAGTCCGAACAAAAAGCAAGAGAAATTCATGATTTTTATGAAAAAAAGTATTCCTAATAAGGCCAACTAGGCAATGGGCAAGCTACGGACTAGAACAATGGATTTATGTTCGTGCTTGCTTATATAATGATTACTGACAAACTTGATATTGTGGAGCTTCCAGCCATTTTGCAGCCAGGTGTTACAATTGTTATTTCTCCACTTCTTTCCCTCATTCAAGATGAAATTGTTAAGTTGAATTAGATAATGAATACTTTTCTTGATACTTGTTTTCGAGTTCTATTCCTTGTTTGTAGCTGTGACTCTCTAAGAGTATGAGATAAATTATGCCTAAACTTGAATGTTTTGGCTTTTATGGGGTCAGCTCTGAAAGGGTGAATGTTCTCAAATAATTATCCTAACTGTGATATTCATTTGAAAGTTCTTAGTTTGCATGGCTATTCAAATGTCGTCATCTACTGTATCGCACATTTTCAACTTTTACCCTTTTGATAACATCACTTGTCTATTCAGGGTTTGTCAGCTCGGCTTCTTAGACAAGCAACGTATACAACTGCTAGTCTCAGGTCATTTAGGTGAGTATTTTATTTAGACCTTGTTGCACAATTGGATCATAACATCTCATTTATTAAACTATTGGTGGCTAAAAAACACATCTTTGTGCAGTTTACATTCCTTAAGCTGCTCTCTCTTATATTCTCGAACTTTTTCCTGGATTTCGTAGGAGTTGAGCAAGTGCTTTGGTTTAAGGATTTGATTGTGCCTAAGAGAATATAACTTGAATAGGTATTTTTTTTTTTGTTTGACGAGGAACCCGCAGCCGCTACCTTTGGTGCGCACAGGATAAACCTCGCTCATGTGCAATAGCCTGTAAACCACACAGAAGAGTTAAACCACCCTTAATGTGACAGGGTGACAGGCTCACACATAGCGTGCCCAGTGGGAATTGAACTCATGACCTATCGGTCCCGGGCCACCCACCTTCACCGCTATGCCATCCCAAGGGGACAAACTTGAATAGGTATTTTAGTATTATGTTTTGTTCGTTCAACGTCCAGTTTTATTATAATCTTTCATGATTATAGACAAGGTAATATGAGACATAGTTTTAAGACTATTTCATTGTTTTTATAAGCTTAAGTTACACTAACATATACGTATTAGTATCAACGGTCAACAATGAGTCGTGACTGGATGGATAGAAGGTATTTTTCGAATCGCAGTTATAGACCAGAATTTCTTGCGGGTCTTGAGACTTTTTTTGAGTTTGCAAGTAGTCTTCCAGCTTACATGGATGGGGATAAAATCAGATGTCCCTATAGATCATGTAAAAACTTGGCGTATTTGAAGGCTCATGAAGTAAAGTAACATTTTGAAGAACGAGTTCTTCCGTGATTACCACGTCTGGTGTTATCATGGGGAAACATCAACACCGACGCATCAGGATCAAAATACATTCATGGATACTGAGGAGGACGCTTATACCATGTACCACGCAATGGTGATGGACCAAGCTAGGGGCACCGGTTTAAATGTTGAGGATCAAGAAGAACCGCCTAATGAAAATCTTTACGCCATGTTGAAAGCAGCAGGACTGAGTTGTGACCTGGTTGTCAGACATATTCCCAGTTGTCATACCTGGTAAAACTACTGACCTTTAAAGCAGAAAATCAATTGTCACATAGGGGATACAATCAATTAACCGAGTGGATGCAAGAGAGTCATCCACTAGGAAACTTGATTCCTAATAACTTCCATGAGACGAAGAGGATGCTTCGGGGCATGGGCTTGCTTGTGGATGCTATCGATTGTTGTCCTAAACATTGCACGATCTATTAGCCAGATGACAGTGAATTGGAAAACTATAAGTTTTGCAATACATCACGATACAAAGAAAATAGAGTGGAATCTAGTACCTGTACTAGTAAACGAGTCGCAGCTAAAAAAATGTACTACTTTCGTTTAAATCCACGGTTGCAGCGGTTGTATGCATCTAATGCTACTACAAAAGATATGCGATGGCATAACTCTTCCGATGATGATGGAGTTTTGTGTCATCCTACAGACTCTGAGGTGCGGAATGTTAGATTGAGCATCTCTACAGACGATTTACAACCCTTTGGACAATCAGGAAGTCAATATTCTTCGTGGCCGGTTATTGTGACACAATACAATCTACCACCTTGGATGTGTATGAATGAGCAGTTCATGTTCCTCACGTTTTTAGTGCCTGGAAAACGTAATTCAAAAGAGAAAATAGATGTATATCTACAGCCTCTGATTGCCGAATTGAAAGACTTGTGGGAGGTAGGAGTGACAACATTTGACGTGTCAACGAAACAGAACTTTCAGATGCGAGCGGCCTTGATGTGGGCCATTAGTGACTTCCCAGCATACTCTATGTTGTCGGGGTGGAGTACACCCGAGCGATTAGCATGTCCACACTGCATGGACGACTTTGATTCCTTTTATCTTGAGAAGAGCAGTAAGCAATTGTGGTTTGACAACCATCGAAAGTTTTTACCACGTGATCACCAATTTCGAAGAAACAAGAAAGCAATTCGAAAAAATGTAGTGATTACGAATGCACCTCCACGTATTAGATCAGGAGAAGAAATCCTCAATGAGATTGAGAAGTTTGTCTTTGTGAAGGTAACAGAGGACTACAATAACACTAATGGATATATCTCGAGACATGCTCCTACAAGTTGGAAGAAAAGGAGCATATTTTGGGATCTTCCATATTGGAAGTACCTTTTAATTCGACACATTTTGGATGTCATGCACATTGAAAAGAATGTGTTTTATAATGTCTTCAACATCGTGCTCAATATTACGGGCAAAACAAAGGACACACCTAAGTCTAGAGAAGAACTGAATACGTATTGTTCAAGACCTGAACTAAAGCCTCTTGAAGTATGTCGGGCAGGCTCGAAAATTTATCCAAAAGCTTGTTACACGCTTGATACTGAAGAGAAGAAGAAGTTATGTGAATGGGTGATAGGTCTTCGATTTCCAGATGGTTATGTGTCGAATATGGGTAGGTGTGTGGACATGAGCAAGCTGAAAATATTTGGAATGAAGAGCCATGATTGCCATGTATTCATGTAACGTCTCCTACCCGTTGCCTATCGTGAACTTCTTCTAATGAATGTGTGGAAGGCGCTAACAGAGTTGAGTTTGTTTTTTAGGGACTTGACTACTCGAAACATAAAAAAAGAGGATCTTCGCATGTTGAAGAAGAATATTCCTATTACAATATCGATGGATGTACCCTTTTGAGAGGTATTCCAAATCTAATTCCACTTTGCTACGTAATTATAATTTTCAAATCTTATTAATTTGAGACAACTGCTTTCTTAGGTACTTACGAAAGTTGAAATTTTTTGTAAAGAACAAAGCACAAGTTGAAGGATCAATTAAAAATGTTTATCTAATTGAAGAAGCATCCAGTTTTTGTTTCTACTACTTTGAGGACTACGTGAGCACAAGGATAAGGAGGATGCCACGTAATTGTGAGGAAGTGGAAGTGGTAGAGGATGACGACAATCCTGATAAACTTAAGATATTCAAAAGTCATGGACGTACCATTGGAAAGGGTTCACCAAGGTTCCTAGATCTTAAAAAGTACAAAGTTGCGCATCATTACATCCTTCTCAATTGTGAGGAAATTACAAACACATATCAAAAGTGAGTATTCCAAGATTACATGAAAATTAATATTTTGTAAAGTTATTAACTTTCACTATTTCTTTTTATTATTAAGCATGTTTGATGAAGCCTTGCGATCCGAATATCCCCATATATCTGATGCTCAAATACAGACTAAGCTTGAAACCGATTTTCCATTTGGTTCCAATCATATGTAAGTCAAACAAACCAGTAATATTTTCTTAAGAATTTCAACTTCAATGGTTTGTTTGCAAAAGAAAGTTATAATTAATATGTACAACTCTGGACAGGTCAATTCTTCTTATTGCAACGAACCAAATGAATACATTCAATATCTTTCACAAGGGCCTTTATTGAAGGTTACAACTTATCCTGGTTATATTGTTAACGGTTACAAGTTTCACACGATCATACATGGAGGATCGAGAGCCATGGACAACAGTGGAGTTTGCATAAAAGGAGAGGACGATAATAGTAATGCTTGGGATTACTATGGACAACAGTGGAGTTTGCATAAAAGGAGAGGTCTTCCGCTTAAAAGAACGTTGTTATTTAAGTGTAAGTGGTTTGATCCTGAACCTACAGGTACGTTCGTGCATCCGATATATAAGTTGGTGTCCGTAAATCATAAGAGTAAGCTCAGAAACTACGAACCATTTGTTCTAGCATCACAAGCCCGTCAAGTGTATTATTGTTCTTATCTGAGTCTCAATCATTCTAAAAAAGAATGGTGGGAAGCTTGTAAAGTTAGACTTCGATTTAAAGTAGAAGTCCCAACTACTTCATCTAGTGAAGAATTAAATCAGTCATTTCAAGAAGAACATTTTTATACAAGAATTGATGAAGTGATTATTGATGATGACATGGCACCAATTCATCCACTTGGTGGGGTGATAGAAATCAACAAAGTTGTTATTGAAGAAGAGAAAGAACAAGTGGTATCGGATGATGAGAATAACGATGATGAATAGAATATAGGCACAGGTTTAATTAACTTATTGTTTTATGGTTTAAAAATAGTTTTTATTAATTTGTTATAATTTGTTTCTTTCATCATACAGATATGGCTCCTCCTAGAGGTCGTGGGAGACGTCGGGGTAGCTTTTCTAATAGTCACACGGAGTCTTCCGGCGGTAAGGGCAACACGGTGTCTGGTAGGGTTTCTGGATCATCTGTCCATCTGGAGAGAATGCAACTATATGATGAGGATTTCATTCCCGAGAACGAGCATGAAAATAAGGGCCCTGTTGTCACCCGCGCGAGTGAGGGCCTTGTTGTCACCCGCGCGAGTGAGGGCCCTATTGTCACCTCCATAAGTAGGAGACACCGACTTACTAGGGACTTTGAGGGGTAAGTGTATTCATGACTTCTAAAACTATATAGAATTTAACTATTGATTGATTTTCTATAACTAGTATTTTTTTCTTTTTGTTCCAAACAGCGACTTGGAATATCATAGCTCAATGGCAAGGGTAGTGACTGCATCTTTCCCATTAATTTCGAACCCGATCGGGTTTAGATAGAAGTTGACCCCGAGACAAATCAAAGATGCATATTTTGAAGAGTATCGGGAAATATTATTGGTGTTATTTACCTTTAACAAACAATTCATTTAACTTACTTCCACATTTAACTTTGAATATATATTGTGTATAGAAACATTTTGAGTGGCCCCGTGAATGGGAGCAGGATGTGAGGACGCAATTGGAACAAACTGCAAAGTCAAGATATCGCGAGTTTAACTACGATCTGAAGCTAGGTGATTTTTTTTTAAAACTTTCAAATCTACGTGTTTAACTAATTTTCTATATTTAAAGTTACTAAACATTTTTGGTGTAAATAGATTATATGGCAGGTAATGAGAAGCCAACATGGATGATAGATGAATGGTACAATAATCTGTGTGCTCACTGGGGTGATCCGAAGACAATAAAAAAAATTCGAGAGTGCTAGGAAGTACAGGTTGTCAGAGCTAGATGGGCCCGATACCGGTATTAGTAAACATAGAAGAGTGCTAGGAAGTACAGGTTGTCAGAGCTAGATGGGCCCGGTACCGGCATTAGTAAACATAGAGCTGGTTCTAGATCCTTTCTCCGCGCCCAGAACTTGGTTAGTTTATTAATATAAAATTTTAAAATATTATTATGTTTACTACCAAAGTTTACTAATATAAAATTTAAAATTTAAAATTTTAATAGTGTCGTGAAAGGGGATGCTCGAAAGCAGAGGTATTGTATGAAGTTACTCAGAGCATTCACGTGAGTACTGATGGGCAGTATTTGACTCAGAAAGCTCGACAAATTAATGTAAGTAATTTATTAATTTAATTTATATAATGTTAAAATACTATTTACATATCTTTTCATAGTTAATGAATTATTTAATTGGATGTTCAATTAGGAACGAGTCAAAGAAATTGCTGCGTAGAAAGGGACTGATGCGAACATGAACCAGATTATTTAAAAAAATGATGCTCGGCAGGGGCAAACTCGCCAAGACTGTGCTTAGCCAATGTTCTTCGTCAGATGGTGGTCTTAGGGGTTAGTTATATACATTTCTTAAAATGGTTTCTATAGTAATTAATGTTGCATAATTTTAACTTCTAATTAACAACTTTTTTCCTTTGAATATGATAGGTAATGTGTCTCGAGAGACACTCCTAAATGAGATAGATGAGCTGCGTCAGCAGTTAGTCACAGAGAAGGCCGAATTGCGTCAACAGCTAGACGCAGAGCTGCAACAACGGATAACTGCTATAGAGGTTGATCGACGTAGTACTAAGGATGCT